>JAZBQP010000010.1:0-164731 GCA_038407015.1 Ceratocystis ficicola
TTTCGGTGCAGGAAAAGCTATCACACCATGGGCGGGTGGACTATGGGTAGGGTTTGGGGGCCGGTAAACCCCCCCCCCCCCCCCCCCCTTTCTTCATCAGCGCCCAATGTCAAGACAATGATAATTGCATTGCGGCCATAGAATAATTATCATTTAAACGTCAGACTCGGTTCTACTACATGCTGTAAGACCGGTTGTGGTACCGTGCTGAACTGTCTCAGGCGAGTCAACCGCGTACTTTGCTTCTATTCTACACCGCTTCCACAACATTCCAATAAGCAAAGACAGGAAAATGCGAATATCGCGCAATGGGCCAGTGTGATATTTTCTTGCGCAATGACATACCATTTTTTGTGACATTGCGCTGACAAGGGCTGTTCTTGTAGCCACCTGACTTCAACTTGCTACTCGAGAGGGGGTAGGCATAGCAAGGGCTCGCATTTGAGACGCGATGCAAGGAGGACGCTAGAATGCGATGGCATAATCGCTCTGTTGTCACTATTTAATAGAGAAGCCTATTGGAGGAAGAGACAACGGGAAGACACAAATATGAGGGCGTCCGCTGTCTTGATAATTGCTCTTGATAATTGCATTGTCTATCTCCTTTCGAGAGGCTTCAGAGTAGAGATAAGGCGTGTCTCCCTACATACATCAGCAGGCCAAGGTTTGCTGGCGTTTGCGTAGTACCTAAACATCCGCACATATCGAAACTGCAGGGTGGAAAAGGAGCAGATGACGTGATGCTTTTGCCTCTTGCCTTCCTTTCTTGCATTGTTCTGGCACGACATGCAGATGAAGGCTATATCTCACGCCTAGCCAGGTGTGTGGTTTTTGATGGGCAAATTTTGATTGACTTCGGTTGCTTTTCCCAAGAAAGGGAAATGCACAAACATTGCCACACACACACACACACACACTTAAGGCCAAGCGGGAAAAGAGTTCTGTTGATTATCCAAGGTCAGAGCCCAATGCTGCCCGGGTTCATGGGTGGTCAACATTGAAGCACAACACATAGCATACAGCACATAGCACACACACAGCACATAGCACACACACAGCACATAGCACACAGCGCTCAACAGCCAATACTGCCTGGGTGAAAGCCCCCCATTTTTTATTTCCAGCACATCAATATGGAGAAACTAACCAGAAGATATTGATAGCGAGACCTATAATACACCCCTCTTCCTTTTCAGCTTGGCACAAGATCCCCTTTAGCACATGCATAACGTGCATAAATGCTACACACCAAACATAAAAAAAGTCGCACTCAAATGGTACTTGTGTGGTATCCACAATTAGTGGGTCTTCTGAACAGCAAGAAGACAAGCCCTTCTCCGGGTAGAAGAGAAGAAGACCCCTTTCTCAAGTCTCCTAAAGATCCCTGATGACGAAGCCTGAACAACCAAAGGGCCCGGCCAAGAAATGGAGATGGAGGAAGAGAAGAACAAGAAAAAGAACAAGAAGAACAAGAAACTGAAAGTCCGTATAGAACGAAGAAGCAATCAAGAAGAAAGAATTGCCGTGATCACCCCTTCCAGATGGGGGTAGCAAGGAAAGCAGGAGGAAATCCCCATTCTAACTTCATGCTTTCTCAACGAGCCTCGGAAGCCCAAGACTCTCCGCCTGTTGTGTGGCTGGGACGGGAAAATCGATGGTTTTGGCATTTGCCTGTCTTTGTTTCTTCTTGAAGGAGGAAAGCTGAGAGAACAACTACTCGCATGCAGCACAAAAATAGCTTCTTTGCCACATAGTAGGATTTTAGTGCTTTGTCAGTGTCCTGCTGCCTCTTATTGGCTGATCGGTTCTCCCTATTCGTCTCATTCCATCTTCCCAAGGTCAGCCGCTCATTGAGGCCTCAATCTACGGTAACGACGTAGCAGCAGCTAAAGCTCCGGAAGCGACCTTGTCCCCTCAGTTTCTCGAGGCTTTGATTTCCTAGCGCGTGGAGAAAGAAAAAGAACAGGCTAGGCCCTAGATGCAAGACTTCCTCCAGACAAAAACCCTTGCCGCTTCCCACTCCCTTCCCTCCCTTCAGACTGGGCTATACATCAGCGGGGATCTGGACCAAAGGCTCAGAAGGAATAGGGTTTGGTGCAATGACGAGAAACACGTATTCGAGTTTGCTATGTTCGGACCTGGCTTCATGATGCCAAAAGAAGCACCGCTCTGCAGATACAGCCAGGAATAAAACTGTTAACGCTTAACCGAGCGATAAGCGTGGCTCCAAAAAAGCCGCTGTTCTCAACGGCCGACTCGGTATATCGCAACACAACGTGTGCAAGTATCAGGAGTAGAGCCAGCTCACTATATTCTCCATTCCGTCCCATACACAATGGGCAACTATGGCTTGTATGACGTCACGTGAAAGAAACAAAGCCTAATGACATTTCTCGGCTTTAACTTAGACGCGAGTGTAAGTGCCCGTGTGTGTAAAGACACATGGCCTGTGATGTGTACAGGCGTACATCGCTGGGCTCTTTAGACTCTCCAGGCGAAACACCTACTCCTTTGCTTCCACTAAAGCTTTTTGCCCGTTGCCTGTCAGCAACAGCCCCCTTTCGCTTTCTCTCCCTATTAGGAAATTTCCACCGAGCCTAGCACCGGTCCGCGTTTCCGAGTGGGAAACTGTATCTCGCGCTGTCTGGGGGGCTTGTTCTATGTCTTGTGCGCCATGGTTTGTCTGAGCCTGGAGGGCTTACGATGTGTTTCCAAAAAGGACAAAAGCATAAGCAGCAACGGGACGTGAGGACTGTGAATTGCTGCTGGCACTGTTTTAATGCATTACCTAAGCCTGTAGTTCCCCGACTGGGTTGAAAGGCAAGATTTGCCCGGGTGTGACGAATGTTCGCCGCGTGTCTCTGAATTTTGTTCTTATTCTTGTTTTCTTTTTCTGCTGTGTTATTTTCCCCGTTGTTCTATTCCTGGCTCTTTCTTTTTTCTTGTATCACACCGGGTTCTGTCTTCCTAGCATATCCGGCGCCTGGGTGCTTTTTATTTGTCCGGAATACACATGCGTTCAAGAGAAAAGGGGGGCTGGTTGTGGCGGATTTGGCGGGAGGAGAAGACAAAGCTGTTGTCCGATTGTCTAGAATGCTGACCAGGGCTAAGCCTGGGGAGGCATTATCCGTTGTTTGATAGGCAAGCGACAAATTACCAACCGCACTTTTTCTTTTCTTTTCTGATCTTCCTGGTGTCTTGTCCCACGCTACTAGATGCAGCCATGGCCCGGTATTGACTGGCCGAGCTACTGGCCGGGCCATTAGTCCATCCAACAACATGTACTGGTTTTGCCTTCAAGTTGGCCTTTAGCTCGTATCATGTCGGTGTCCGCTCGGGTTTGATTATTGCAACATGCTAAGACCGACTGCTCGAGTGTTGTGTTGATGTGGTATCCGTGTGGCTAAGGCTGCAAGGCGAGGAGAGTAAATCTAGGTTGCGTGCGAGACAGCATATCAGTGCAACTGCGACTGCACTGCATACATGCGCACAAAACACAGAAACACACTGCACGCGCATATGTGCAAAGAATAGAAGCAGGCTCATATAGTGCTCTGTAGAGCACACTGCATTTCATCACAGCGGGTGGTAGCTGTCTAGCCGGCAATACACCGGCAAAATACAACACGCTGCTTAACTTGACCGCCATTCTTCTAACACACTAATTTGATGGGCAATTAGATCCTTTTTTTTCTGTACTGCCAAAAGGAGAATGAAGGTAAGAAGGAGCAAAAAAGGGACCTGGAAGAGTTGAAATGTAGCAGCGCGCATCGCGATTGTAGACCATAGCTGATGGGAAAAGAGAAAAATAGCACTAGGTGCTGCTGCGTCCCCGTCGGGTTTTCTGTGTTGGGAAATTTTCAGGCGGGGGGGGGGGGGAGAGCTGAAGTGGTAGGGAGTTGAGGGAGCCCTAACGGCATATACAGCTTGTGCATCAACATAGCTGAACACTAACACTAGCACTAGTAACTAGCAAGAGTAAATGTTAGCTAGCAGGAGGGGAGATGGGAAGCATAAAAAACAAGCAACAATCAGCTGCATTGAATTTTTTCATTTAAGCAGAGCGGTAGGGGAGGGGTGTTGTCTCTGAAGAAAACAAGCTAGTGCTAATGAAAAGGGGGCCGGGGGCTTCTGGTTTGTCTCTCTTTGATTCTCCTGTGATACTTGATGCCCACTCACGCCAATCAACTGAGTGCTATTGTGTGATGGGCTGTGCGATAGGGTTTTCGTCTTTTTTCGTAGTTGCCTGGCTGGCCTAGGTTGTGGTCCACGAAAACGTTCGAGCTTTTGCTTTAATTTTTTGCTTAATTTTTTTTCTCCAATCTATACGTGCCTCTAATCTGACCTTGCTTTTATCGAGAAAGATAGCAGGTGAGGAAAATGAAACTTTGAGAGAGGGTCTCTCGATGCAATCCATGTGCTTACTTACTTTCCCTGATTCGCATTCTAGACCTTGCGCGGTTTTCCTCTCGCCAGCTTAGGCTTTTTTTGGCTGCATTGCATATGCTGGCTGCGGGCTGGATGCCAAAAGCTGGAAAGGCTTGTTGTGCCCCAACATACCGTCATGATCCAAGCACCTGCTACACCACCCGGCATCTTTAGGGGCGGGGATGATAAGAGAAAAAGCCGAGCACACAAAGATCGCAACGAACTCTGCTAAAGAACAATGGGCAAGACCACAAGCACAGGTGCGACCGGCTCCTCCACAACCACTTCCGCAATTTTAAATCCATTGGCTCTTGTGTGCACCGCTTTCTACTCTGCCTCTTTACCTACTGCTGCATTGGGTGGGCGACATGAGCGTTCAATGACGCAGTTCCTCCAGGGCATGGGCTTAGTACTACATCCCATGCTACACGATTGCTGGAAAGATCTTGATGGCCTTGCTGTCAGCACCCTTGGATTGGGCTATTTTTTTGCTCCAAGATGAAAAAATGCTGTCTCCACCATTTGGAAGCTTGGCCGGTACTTGCTCGTGATGTGGCAGGCCTATAAAAAAGGGCGATAGCAGCAGAGAGAGCTGGCCTGCAAAGGGCGTGGTGGAAGGCACAAAAGCTGCAAATGACTTGTAGACTGCATTGCTGGCTGACGGATTGGCTGGCTGGCTGGCTGGCTGGCTATCTGGCTAGGCGCTGGGCCAGGCTGGGCCGTATGGCTATATGTGGCGTGACATTGCAAAATGACGGTGAGCTTCTCTTTCACTGCAAGTGATACGCGGAAGAGATAGGGTGAGGCGAGATCAACGACAAGTAGATGGATGGCCTCGGGGAAACTTCAGATACGGACATGCAGTGTCGGAGGAAAGCAGCAGCTCTGTGGGTATATCGGTGACTTCTTTTTTTTTTTTTTCTGGCTACAGCCAGATTTCATGTGCGTACGCTCTCATGTACCAGACCATCTATCTTGCTATCCGGGTTGCCTTGCCACAGTGCAGTAATTTTGCGGCTGTCTTGCCTTCTGCCTGTGCTCGTCTTTTTCTTCCAAGCTTCAAAAGCTGTGTCATCTCAATAGAGCCTAGCTCCTTCTATAAACACCTTGCTTGGTCCAGCAATTTACAGGGGGAGGGGCCGAGGTGTCAGTAAACACATTCCAGCAAACTACGTAGTCAACAGCTGCTCTTCTACCTGCTTCTATCAACGCCATTTACCCCTTGGGCCAGGTGCGATGCTACACGAGTAGCGCCAGCAAACAGGTAAGCAAAAGCAATAAAGTGATAAACATGCAACTAAACGGATCACAGCAGGCGAGGAAACAGCATAGCATACGAACGCACAAACAAAAGGCTCATCCAAGAACACACAAAGCTCCAGGATTTCTTCACATTACTTCACGTAGAAAGTCCAGCCTCCAAAGCCGGGGGGCCAATTGACAGGCGAGCAGAAGCCCCTAAACAAGACAGCAAGCAGCTGGGCGCGCAGAAACGTGAGAATGAAAAAAAAAAAAAAAAAGGCCAGAAAAAAAAGTCGAGAAGAAAAGCGAAGGAAGGCTCAAGACTAAGGGTGTTAGTGCCAGTTGACTTGACAAGAGGACAAGAACCAGGAAAAATCAAAGTCCGAATTGATTTCAGGCAAGGGCATGGGATGGTAGGTAAGGCATGGGGCATGGAACATTGCTTGAGGCCAGGAGAATGAGCAAACACTTGCTGTGCAGCTGATGACTCGGCCAAGAGGATTGGGAGGAGGGGAAAAGTTAAGGAGGGTATGGGTATGGGTATCAGGGGATAGATAGATGGACAGACATACATTGAGAGAATGTAAAGAAGAAAGAAACAGGGAGAAAAAGACCACAACAGAGACAGAGCACGAAAGCAACACTGGACAAGGCGCTTGAGCTGAGTCAAGGCATAGCGCTGGGCAGGAAGGACATTGCCAGTTCCGCCCCTGAAGAGGATGTGATTGACCATCGTCTGGTCTTGCGCTTTTTTTCTTTTTTTTTCTCGGCTTCTTGCCCGCTTTGCTGGCCCTGTGAGAGCGATCTGTTTGCATGCTAATCTAGCTGTCTATTTGCCTGTGCTTGTGTGGCATATATACAACAAAACAAACAAGCTGTTTGGCTCGTCCAGCCCCAGGCTCAGCCTAACCTAGTACCTCACCTCTCTTGTCGAGTCCTTGGCTGTTTGGTGAATCTTTGGTGAATCTTGGATATGGCAGCGGTTGTTTCCAGCCCTAACGGACGTCTTACACTCACTGCTTTCCAACTAACCTCTAGTGCCTGTAGCCTTCTCAGCTCCGACTTCATTTGTTTCTCCGCTCACCCCCGTGGGCGCCTGACACCTATGGAAGGAAAGAAAGACAAAAGTCATGGCTCTATGCAGCACATCACACATCACACGTATCTCTCCCACCCTGCTCCTGTCTCATTGGTGAGCTTATGTTCCAAGAAATTGACAGAACAAAAAAAGTAATAAAAAAGCAGCCCGCAAAAGGCAAGCAGGGTGCTCTCTTGTCCTCTTGTATAGTACTTTCTTTTGTGGTCCTTTCAAATGATTCGTTCCTTTTTACTACCTTTTTCTCTTCTTCCCCTGCAACTCGTCTCGCGCTCTGTCATGAAATACGGCTGCCTTTTTCATGCACCTCATTCTCTTTTGCACCGCACTCACAAGCAGATATGGACGAAAACCCTCGTTCCTTGTTAGGAGTTTTCCTTGCCGACTCCGCCCACTAGCAGGTACTACCAACACGCCCCTCTCTACTTTTCTCTGGGAATTGCTCAGAGCATAGTTAGTTGGCTTGCCAAACAGGATAGACCCTGCCTTCTACTCCCTCTCTTCTTGTGCCATCCACCAGTCCATTTGCTCCCGGTTTGCATCCGTTGTCCCCTATTTTAGAGGAACGGCGGGCTGGCTACTTGATTGCCTTGGTTTAAGTTTCCAGTTCTTGGTCCTGTCTCAGTCACTACGTAAACCAACATAAAAGACCAGGTCTCCCTTCGCTTTTTTTTGGACTTGTCATCCTCGTGGCCTTGATTGATCATGTCTTTAGCCTTGAAATAGGGTTATTTATTGTCATTTATTCTTTTATTTTCCCTTCGTTCTTTCCTTCCACTTCTCCTTCTCTTCTGTCTACTTCTTCCTTCCTGTTGTTCTTACCGTCCTTTCATCCTTTCCTCTCTCGCTGCGAGCTCTTGCCCCATTCAAGCTTTCCCACCCTTCCATTTGCGCTCTTTCCATTCTGGGCCGCTGTGTAGCATTGCTGTTGAATATCATTTGTTTACATACATGGCCGTCTTGTTGCCTTGCCTCAATCTCTCGAGCGGCTACCGCAGTTGTATATAAACTGCCATCTCTCCCATCCCAATTTCATCTGTTGGCCCACGCAACAACTCGCATTTCCTGCAACACGCTCTGATGGTAGGCGCTGCCTGATACTACTTAAACTCTGTCCTGCCGCACCCTGTCTTTGTCTTGTCTCCTCCTTCCTGCCTTTTTTCCTTCTTCTCAGTCTTCTTTCTTTCTTCATCGACGTTGTCTTCCGTCTACACCACCTCCAGCACTACTCTTGCTGGCCCAATTATTCAATTGCCACCCGTTTCCTTGGCCTTGCTTTCTTCGCCAACATGTCCAAGTCCCAGATGAGCCCGTCGGCCACAAAGGCCCAGAGCTCGAGACGCCATGCTCCCGTCACCTCCGACACCAAGCCTCCCTTTCCTTCCAGGCAGATGTTTGTTCTAGGTAAGTGCTTCTTGGTCGTATCAGCTGCTACCGATCCCCTGAGCTGGATCCTAGCGGGTAGGTGTGGCTTCGAGCCAAGCGCTAACTTGTACTTTAGCGATGTGCCGTATCTGCGAGCCTATTGCCTTTATGTCTATTTTCCCGTACATTTACTACATGGTTGAAGACTTCCACATCACCGACGATCCCAGCCAGATTTCTGTTTATGCTGGAATGGTCACATCGGCCTTCACTCTGGCTGAGTTCTCTACTGGCGTCTTCTGGGGCAAGCTGAGTGACCGCGTGGGCAGAAAGCCTATTCTCCTGTGTGGTCTTGCTGGGACAGGACTCAGTGCCCTTGTCTTTGGCTTTGCCCCGTCGTTGCTTGTTGCTTTGATTGCCCGTTCTCTGGGCGGACTTCTTAATGGGTACGCACAACCAATACCGGGCTTGCCAATGTTTGACAGTTTGTTGCTAACTGACGCGCTGTTGTAGAAATATTGGTGTGCTCCAGACTACTGTTGCTGAGATGGTCACCGTGAAGGAGTATCAACGTGAGTGTCATTCCACTTTATCAATCGTTTTGCTGCTCGGACACTAACTTTCTTTGCAGCCCGTGCCTACACTATCATGCCTCTCGTTTGGTGTCTTGGGTAAGTTCCGTGGACAGGCATCAATCGCGATATTCGAGCTAACCAACAAACCACCCAGCTCCATTGTTGGCCCCATGATTGGCGGTGCTCTTGCTCGTCCTTGCATTAGTTACCCCACCATTTTCCCTCGCGGTACCATCTTTGACAAGTATCCTTACCTGTTGCCCAACCTCTTCAGCGCCATCGCCGTCTTTTGCGGGCTCGTCATTGGCGTGCTTTTCCTTAAGGAGACTCACCCCATAAAGAAGCACCGCCGTGACGTTGGCTTGGAGACGGGAGACCGCATTTTGGCTTGGTTTGACAACAAATCCCGACACCTTCGCGGAAAGGAAGCCAAGATCGCCCCGACCATGAGCTATGATGACTACGAAGACCTTCCCGGCTACAGAACTAGCGACAACTCGCCTTCTCTTTCATCTGTACACGCTCCCGACCCGCAGGAGCCTCTTGACCTGAACGAGCCTCGCGAAGATCAGCCCCTGCTTCAGAACAGCCGCCCCAGACCGCCAATGATCCGGGAAACGCAGCCTCCGGCCAAGACCTTTACCAGACCGGTCATTCTCAACATTATTTCCTACGGAATTCTGGCTTTGTATGTGCCTAAACCACCTTGACCAGCCTGCAGTATGCTAACACGACGCCTATAGCCACACCATGACTTTCGATCAGCTGTTTCCCGTCTTCCTGAGCACAAACCCTCCCGAGAACCCCGACATCCATCTTCCGTTCAAGTTTGTTTCCGGATTTGGCTTCGAGACCAAGACCATCGGCTTTATTTTGGCTATTCAAGGCGGCTACTCTATGATTTCGACCGTGTTCTTGTTTCCTCTTGTGGCCCGTTTTGTTGGGCCCCGCCGCCTTTTCAAGATAATCGCCATGTCGTACTTTATTCTCTACCTTGTTACGCCATACGTCGTTCTGCTGCCTGAAAGCATTCGTATGTATGGCGTCTACTTGCTCGTGATCTGGAAATGCACCTTCTCTACCATGGCCTATCCTAGCAATGCCATTCTTCTCACCAACTCGGCACCTAGCGACCTATCTCTAGGCACCATCAATGGCATTGCTGCCTCGACAGCCAGCTTGTGTCGTGCTTTTGGCCCCACAATATCTGGCCTTCTCTATGCAGCCGGCCTCCGCACAGGCTACTCCGGCATGGCATGGTGGTGCAGCGGCCTCGTGAGCATAGTTGGCGCGATCATCAGTCTGCGGATTCCTGAGCCCAAGGGGCGCTTAGATGTTCCTCGCGGGGATGAAGAGGCGTACGGCGATGACTCATCCTGAGAATGAATGTTCTGGCCTTCTTGACTGTTTCGGTTTTTGCAGATTCTTTTCTTTTTACGAGTTATGTCCTGATTTTTCCTTTTCTCTTTCCCTTTTGGCAACATCTTAGTTGATGTGTTCGACTAGGAGATTTTGGTTTTGTTCTACCTACTGGTGCCATCTTTCGTCATCTTCTTCCCTTCTTACTCTTTTTTTTTTTTCACTACCATAAGTTTTTATTTCACTTGTCACATTCTTCCCTTCCCTCCTCTTTTTCTTCTTTTTTCGACACGTTATACACATACAAAGGGATCTTTCCTAGATATCCCTACATCCTTATTCGATTGTTCATCGCTGGTCTCTTTTCGTTCCTTGTCTACTTTATGGGTGGGGGGGCACGGTAGATTTCTTGTTTTTATTTTTCATGCTTCCTTGTCAATTCTATTTCGCTATTTCACTCAGCTATGTGTGGCCAAGTGGCCTTCTGATTCATATTTTACAGACTTGTTATTATTGATCGGGTTGTCTCGACGTTTGTTTTCTTGATTTTTGTGGTTACACTAGACAGAAACACAAAGCGTCATCAATTGGTATATGATGGATTTTGTGGGGCTCTAATAAAGTAGCTTTATAGGGTTTGCTTTGGGTTAACCGAAGACAGTGATGCTAAGTCTCGATGTATTGATTGATTGAAGCTCTGGAAGATTCAAGGACTCGGGTTCTATTTTTGGAGGACAAAATCAAGAGCTAAGCATTGAGATACAGCCCATAGTTGTGTGCGGGTGATTGGGCGAACGGACGAGCTCCAAGGTAGGGGGAACTTACATGCATTATGCGCAAGTACGTATCTCCCAGCTCGGGCATACTCTTATCTACAAAGCCGCTAATCTTATCATTCTGGCTGGTTGGAGAAGAGAAAAGTAAGCTTGTTTAAGCTTCAATCAATTTTCACGCCGCTATGCAACGAAAGCAAAGCTAGATTCTATATCTCCTGCATTATTTTGCCTTTATCATTGGGTTCATCTGTTATGGTTCTTTTCCTTCTCATTTTGCGTAACTCGAGACAACTTTGTGATCTTGGAGAAGAAGTCGTTGTCAAATCAGGCAAACCCTTACCCTAAATACCCTTATTTCTTCGTTTAGTGTTCCTTTTTTCCGTTGATTTATCATTGATAGTCTTATTTCCTGACTTCTTTTGCGGCTCTGGCTCGGGTTACAAAAGAAGCTTACGAGGTCCTGTCGGACAGAATTAGGACTATTTCCGGGATATCACAGCGCATTGCATCCATCGCCCGGCCGAACGGGCCTGTTCAAGCCGACGATACACATAGATACACAACACACACTGTCCGTGGCCCCATCGTTACCCCCATCATCCATGCCCATGAAACGCCCGCGAGAGTCGTCGCCGGGTCCAACGCTGATGGATGAGAAGCTACCAACAGCGGCTATGGAAGCCGAAGCCACGCCGGCATCGACATCGGCACTGCCGCTGGCCCGGTCGCACCATGCATCAAAGCCTAGCCAGTCTTCCGTTACCACCAACAACACGAGTGCGAGCAGCAATTTCCGAAACGTCAGTGCCTGCAATCGTTGTCGGCTCCGGAAAAACCGCTGTGACCAACGGCTGCCTAGTTGCGCCAGCTGCGCAAAGGCTGGTGTCGCTTGCGTTGGCTACGACCCTATTACAAAGATGGAGATTCCACGAAGGTAACTACAAGCCGGCTTATGGTCGTATAGAAACCGGGAAAAAAGGCGTCCGGAATGGTCGCGGATGTATTGGGAGACCTCGGCTAACTGGGTTTGGATACTTTTAGTTACGTTTACTATCTCGAAACCCGCGTTGAAGGCCTCGAGGCCCTCCTGCGCCAGCACGACATCGAGGTCCCCGCTGCAGACAATCTTGATATGTGCTCTCGAATAGGTCATGGGCCCAAAAATATGCGCTCAGTAGTGACTCCAACCCCTCAAACAGTTGGAGGGCTCACGGCGACCACTGCTACTGATACCGCAGATGTAGACAGCGTTACTACATCTGCGCTGTCGAAAAGTCCGAGAACCAGTCAGACTGGCGGCATGCCCAACATCATGAGCGCCTCTAAGCCAAAGTCTTTGGCATCCACATCGGGTGTCTCGTTTGCGCGCGTTGTTTTCGCCGCTGTACAGCACTCGGTCTCTGATGGGCCTGGCAGTGCTGTGCAAGCAACCACATCTAGTTCTATGGCTACACCAGTTAGTGATGCTGTGCGGGATATGGGACACAATGCTACATCTATGCGCGACTCGTTTTTTGGGCTCCATACGAAACCCTCAATACGGCCGGCCCCCTTCCCGCCAAAGGCTGTGGCATCTCATCTGGTTAATCTCTACTTTGAGCATGCTAACCCACAGATACCTATCCTGCATCGCGTTGACTTCATGAATACTTTTGAGCAGGCTTATGCGCCAGGGCATATCTGTGGCCCTAGGGAGCTTTATTTGCTTAACATAGTGTTCGCTATCGGTGGAAGCGTAATTGTTGGAGAGCCCGTGAAGCTTCAAACCCAGGCCGGATTGGGGGGACAGCAATTTTCGGGGGAATCACCATTGCCATCGCCACTGACAAACAGTGGCGGACAGGCGCAACCAGAGGAGTATCATGCCAGTGCTATAGTGCATCTAGAGGCTTGCTTGGGTAACAGTACCGGCAGCCTGGATGTGTTGCAAGCTGTTTTACTTCTGGCGAATTTCGCGTTGCTGCGGCCAGTGCCGCCTGGTCTATGGTAAGTCTTTTCTTGTGTGGCTAGAGCCAAAGGCTGTATTAATCACTAATGGCCGATTTGGGCCTGCCGTGGGTTTTCTCATAGTGTGTGTTAACAAATATTCATATAGGTATATCGTGGGAGTTGCAGTCAGACTAGCTGTCGATCTTGGCTTACACTATGAAGACGGTACTGATGTTGATTCGCAAACAACCGATGGGTCTCCAGATAAAGCTTCGCCGGCTCCAGCAAGTAATACTAGCTGCGGAGACCGAGGAAAGCGCATGTACGTTCGTGATATGCGCCGGCGGCTGTGGTGGTGCACATATTCTCTTGACCGTCTAGTCAGTACATGTGTAGGCAGGCCGTTTGGTATCAGCGACTTGCTCATCACCACCGAGTTTCCGTCACATCTGGATGACGCGTACATTACTCCCGAGGGCTTTCGGGAGCCACCGGATGCATCGCCAAAACCAAGCTACAAGCACGTCTCAATACACTACTTGAAGCTGCGACTGCTGCAGTCCGAGATCCTACAGGTGCTGCAGTTCAACCAGACGCGAGTAGCACGGGAGAATGGGCAGAACATGCACAACAACGCAATTCAAAGCCAACTCGTATCGCCATTCCTTGCTCGTTTTGATTCATTCCGTTCCTGGCGTATTGATATCGACCGCAGGCTCTATCAGTGGAGAGCATCAGCGCCTACCCGAGAAACGACGGGTGTGGCCTTCTCGACAGAGTTTTTAGAACTCAATTATTGGCAGGCTATCATCCTGCTGTATCGCCAAAGTCTCAGCGTGCCGGCTCTCTTTGAGGGTGAATATAACCCATCGCGCGAGGTTGATAGCCCATCCAATTTCCGGGCCGAGTCGGTAGAAGATGAGGATCGTGTGTATCTGAAGGTCGCAGAGGCAGGCCAGAAGATTCTCAGGATCTACCGCCAGCTGCACCTTGACAGCCTCGTCAGCTATACGTATCTCTCGACGCACCACCTATTTATGGCTGGTGTTTCCTATCTATACGCTATTTGGCACTCGCCTATAGTGAGGAGCCGCTTGGTAAGTTTCGAAACATCCTTCGAGGGATCTGCCATTACCATACTAATGATGTTTCTCAGACTATGGAGGAGGTTGATTTCACGGTTCTTGCTGCCAAATCTGTTTTCACCGATATGATTGATAAATGCCCCCCTGCTGAAACATGTCGCGATGCCTTTGCTCGCACCGCTAAAGCCACTATCAAAATGGTTAATTCGCAGGGCGGTTTTGGTACGCCAGTGGCCAAACGGATTCGTCGTTCGCGTGCTACTCGTGATTGGCATTCGGCTATGGGTGAGGACACGGACTCGCCAAAATCTCTGCACAGTCACAGCCATGGCCGGAGCCAAGACCAGCCTGTTAATACTGCCGGCTTTCACTTTGATATGAGCATGTCTGACACACTCTCATCTCCGTCACTATCAACGGGTGGTGAACTGCCTGATGCTTCACCCCAACAACAGTTCCGGCACTCGCGTACTGCAGGAACTGGTGGTTTTGATGTCGATGCAATGAACAGCATCATGGGATCCGCGTCAGGGGCGAGTCCACAGGATCAGCCAGTGCCAGAAGCACCTCTCATGTCGGCTGGCAGTAATGTGGCGTTAAACGCATGCCGGCCGGTACCCCCGGCATTCATGTCCCCCCCCCAACAACAACAACAGATGAGCCAAACAATGGATTATTCCAATGCATTGGACATGGATTTCCTGAACTCTCTTGCAGTTAGCGGCGCGGACTTGACGCAGATAGACCGGCCCCCAGTGGACCTTGGCTTTGGTCTGAACTGGGACGGCGTGTATCATGACTTTACGAATAACCAGCAGGTCAATCTTTTTGACAACTTTTTCTTTGGCAGCCAAAACTCAGGAGCAACATAGAAAGGGAGAGAATTTGGCCAATCATTTATACTGATATTGATTGCACTCGCATATTACGTGCATCGATCTCGGGATAGGCTTTCAGGTAATAAACAATCAGCTACTGTGTCATTTATGCAATATGTGTATATACCATAAGCGCACACATCATTATACCACCTTGGCTCGGACAACAAACAACATTTCAGCTAGACTGGGTATATTCAATCGTAAAAAAAACCAAATTCGCACACAATCATAGTCCTTCTTTTTGCCTCACTTAGCACACATACACATGTTGTTCTTGTTGTCTGCCTTTATTATTACCTCTTTCGTCATAACTCCCGGGTCCGGGGCAAAGGGATGACCTGCTTCTATTTAGCTCCCTTGCCCTTGGCCTCTGTTTCGCCTAGTTCCTTGATGACAATGGACACTTGGCCGGCAGCAACATAGTCCTCCTGGCCGTCTTGGAAACCTGGGCATACACCAACGGCCATGTGCTTTCCATCATTTGAAAAGGCTACGGCTGCTACGTTGTTGGAAAACTTGGGGTACTGCCGCATTCTGCGCTTGGCCTCGGCGTCCCAGAGCGCAACATTGCCGTCGCCGCCAGCTGAAGCAAAGGTACCGTAGACTGGATGGAAGGCCAAGGCATTGACGGGATAGACAATGTCGCCACCCCCTTCGGCATCCGGCGCGGACTGGCGGTGACACTTGAAGGCATACTTGCGGGCCTGTGACTCAGCCGAGTCGTCAAACCACTCGACCGACACACGACCCTCAATGCTGGAGGTAGCATATCCAGCGTCGTTTGGCATACACGCAACAGCCCGCGTTAGGAACTTGAGTGATGATTCGCGCTGTTGCCACGGCACAATGGTAATGGGTGACGAGTCGTCAGCGCTGAACGTTTCGGCGACGGTTGAAAGATCGTAGATGCTGACAAGTCGCGATGTCATGGCGACGACCACTTTAGTTGGGCTCACGGAGAGCGCATGTGGCTTTCCGGGGAGCGATACTGAGATGGGGTTTGACGAGGGGCTTTTGACGTCATGGAAGTGAAGGGTTTGGTCCCAGGAAGCTGAAACTAGTATGGCTGTGAAACAGGAACATGTGTTAGCCAAGAGCATCTCTCTTGCGACGAAAAAAGCAAAGGACGGATCGAAAACAGGGACTGGAAACCTACAGAACTCGTGTGAGTATGCGACAGAGCGTACTGGCGCACTGTGTGTGCTGACAACAGACTGCTCGCCAGTTGCCAGATCCAATCTGCGATTGCGACATTAGTAACGATAGTCTTGATGTGAATATGCGCCTAATGGCAAAAGTGCATCTTCCGTACCTCAACACGCGCCAATCCAAGCCAGCGCTGAATGCCTCGTTGTCGTCTTTACCAAAACACACCCACAGCACTGGTGCGCGATGCTCAAACTTGCGCAACAGAGTTCCACACTTCTGGCCTGCCTCGTTTTCGCCGTGAATATCGTACACATAAACATTGCGATCCCATGATGAGGCTAGCAAGCGCGTGGGGTTGCTAGGCGCAAATGCCAACGCGGAGATGGCATCAGTTGGTGGCGTTGTGAGATCGTACTGTGCTGCTGGGTCGTCAATGGAGATTGTTAGCAAAGTTGAGAAGGAAGAGCGATCAAGGAAGATGGAGGCATACATGGAGCCATTGCGATTAATATGTATGCGTGTGTGGCGTTTTGAGCGGCGAAAATCCCTAAAAGATTTTGACGAAAAGCGCGACCAAGGGTTTCTCAGTCTGGTCCCAAGAGCTGGACGGTGCCAACGAAGCGAAGCTTTCTTAACCCATCTATCTCCATCTTGGACTATACTGTGGCGCCAAAAAACCGCGCCACGCCCCAGCTGCTGTGTGTGGCGCTGTATTTTACCCGATGCTCTACCGATCGACTAGCTTTCAGCTAAAGACACTAAAGCCACCAAAAAACCTTGGCTCGGAACCCCACCAAACTACAGCAAACCTGGCCAGGAAAGGAAGGCCCAAAAATTGTGACTCTTACTATCTTCAAAGCCAAGTTACGACGCCACCAATTCTTTTCCCCCGCCAAATCTTTCTCTTCTCCCGGTCCGCCCTCAGCCTTGCCTTGCTTCCTCCGAGCCTCCTTTGTTACTTTTTTTTGCGACGCGCGCGACACAACCCCTCGTTCTTTCTCACAACCTTTTTCGTTTTTCTTTTTCCATTTACCTGTTTTGTCTTGTTCCTATATCGCCCAGCATGTCTCTAACACAATGCCGCTTCTACGAAGAGAAGTAGTATGTAACATCTTGTATTTGCATTTCGGAAGTATGGTGGGGCCCTAGCTATTCAGTAGAGGGGTTGAAGAGCAAACCCTCGATCTTCTGTGCCACTTGTCTTCCCCCCATCGCCAAAGCTATTGCTCCGGCCTGCCTTCTTATTAACAAGAATCATGTGCTGACTACTATGTGTTGCTTGTTAGTCCCGAAGTGGATAGCTTCGTCATGGTCAACGTCAAGCAGATTGCCGAGATGGGTGCCTACGTCAAGCTTCTCGAATATGACAACATTGACGGCATGATTCTGCTCAGCGAGCTATCCAGACGGCGTATCAGAAGTATCCAGAAGCTCATTCGCGTTGGTCGCAATGAGGTTGTCGTTGTGCTAAGAGTAGACAAGGAGAAGGGTAAGGCTGCCGTCCTCTTGCCCTGCTGGACTGGCCCCTCCCAAGACGTCACCGGCTAACCAATGCCAACAACCGTCATAGGATACATCGATTTGTCTAAACGCCGTGTCTCCGCCGAGGATATTGTCAAGTGCGAGGAGCGTTATAACAAGAGCAAGATGGTCCACTCTATCATGCGACACGTCGCCGAGAAGACCAACGTCCCTATCCTGGAGCTGTACGAAGCCATTGCATGGCCTCTAAACCGCAAGTACGGCCATGCAATTGACGCCTTCAAGATTTCTATTACGTACGTCTTTTCCAAACTTCACGGGCTATCGAACTTGCATTCGTTGCAGCCCCCTTCCCCTCTGGTCGCAACAGAAAAAGAAGGAAAGAAGAGAAAGGAAAAAGCAAAGCTAACTTTTGGTCTCTGTTAGAAACCCCGAGGTCTGGAACGATATTACTTTCACCAACGCGGTTGTCACTGAGGAGCTCAAGTCATACATTAGCAAGCGCCTTACTCCCGCGCCCACAAAGATTCGTGCTGATATCGAGGTTACCTGCTTCGGCTACGACGGCATTGACGCTGTCAAGGATGCCCTGCGCACTGCCGAGGCCCGCAACACTGAGGACACCCAAGTCAAGGTCAAGCTGGTTTCACCTCCTCTATACGTACTGACTAGCACTTGCTTGGACAAAGCCGTCGGCATCACCCGCCTTGAGGAGGCCATTGTCGATGTGCGGAAGAAGATTGAGGAGAGCGGCGGCCATCTAGTCGTTAAGATGGAGCCTAAGGCTGTCACCGAGAGTGACGACGCAGAGCTTCAAGCTCTCATGGAGAAGCGCGAGCGTGAAAACGCCGAGGTTAGTGGTGACGAGAGTGTCAGTGACAGCGACGATCTTCTCGACATGTAAAACAAAAAAAGACCGGACGTTGACATTTCCCATTCTTTTCTCTTTGCCTTTTCCGTTTATGTCTGAATTTTTCCGTCCTTCCCCTTCCTCTTCTCTCTGAATAACGCAGATACACACAACACTATCCCCCCCCATCTTTTTCTCTCTAGCGGTTCCTTTTGTGTAGTTGCGCCAACTTCCTTGAACTCAAAAGTTTTCTAGTTGCTCTGAACTTGAGCTACATAAATCAGCTATATTTTTTTTCGCCTCTTTCGTTTTTGTCTCGTCATGCCATGACCATGTCAAATATATGGGAGGGGATACCGGGACGGGAAGATGAAGACAAGCTGCAGGAAAGAAAGTCCGCTTATTGCCTTTATTTTTCTTCTCAAACTCCCGAATGACAAGTAGATCGATACTAATGGAGATAGGGATACAATTCCACAATGAATTTGATAACGCTGTCCTTCTATGAGAAGAAAGGCGGAGAGATTGATGGGTTAGGGACAGGCCATCAAAAAAAGCAAAAAAAAGAAAAAAGGTTCAACGGCGTTACTATCGTGTTAGTGGTTTGTAAGGCTGTTCAAAATGAAGCAATGGCATTTTGGGTTAATTGATTGCTCAGGAGAAATTTCTACGGTCATGTACACATGCATGCTACAACGTAATTTACAAGTGAGCGCCCGATTTTTCTCCCTACCACCATTTCCCATCTTTCAAGTGAATTTTCTCCACCACAGATCATGTCATTATCAATTAATGAGGCAAATGTCAATCTTGCCCTTCAAGCCCTTGAGAAAGACTCTAAATTAAGTCTCCATCGCGCTTCACAGATCTACAAGGTCTCTCATCGTACTCTGCGACGTTGATGCAGTGGCATCCCTTCACGACGTGATACTATCTCTGGCTCACGGAGACTATCCGATCTAGGGGAGCAGGTTGTTGTTCGGTTCGTTTTAGATCTGGATTCACGAGGATTCCCCCCGCGGCTGTGGTGTGGTGTTGAAGAAATGGCCAACCGACCGCTCGCCGACCGCGACGCGTTACCCGTTGGCAAGCACTGGGCTTCAAACTTGGTCAAGCGACAGCCAGACCTCAAGACGCGGTTTAATCGTAGATACGACTAAAAGAGGGCTAAATGCAAAGATCCAGCCATTGCTCGCAGGTGGTTCACACTTGTGGAGAACACAGTCGCAAAATATGGCATCAGCTAGCCTGATATCTGCAACTTCGATAACTGGTTTCATAATGGGTGTCATTGCAGCTGGGATGGTTGTCACGGGCGCGGAAGGGCATGGAAAGGCAGAATTAGTGCAACCTGGAAACCAAGAATCGGTTACAACAGTCATCCAGACGATCAATGCTGAAGGCTAGGCAATCGCGCCGTTCGTTGTGGTTGCATGCCAATGTCACCTCGCCAGCTGGTGTCGAGAAAGCGACCTCCCAGACGATTGGGCTATTGTGACGACCCATAATGGCTAGACTGATAATGAGACAGGTCCTGAGTGGCCAAGGCACTTTGACCGACATACTAAGGGCCGATCAACTAGTCACTATCGCCTTCTGATCCCCGATGGGCATGAAAGTCACCACTCCGTTGATTTTGAGAAAATTTGTGAAGATAACCACATTATTACACTTTGTGTGCCGTCTCATTTGTCTCACCTACTTCGGCCTCTTGATGTTAAACTTGTGGCCATGAATGCAGAAAATGCCGTATCAAAGCTTGATGCGCAGCTACGAACTCCAATATCGGCTACAGAGGAGGCCAGTCTCCCTGTCCCTTGACTCTCAAAGACCCCAAAGACAGTGCTTGAGGTCAGCTCACAATCTGAATACCGCGAAAGATGAGTGAGGCGGCATCAGAGTAGCTCCCTCATCAATTTTTGGGACACTTGAGTCGTTTTCAAAGGGAACAAAGGCAATAATGCATCAGAATGCCGTATCAAAGTCTGAGAACCAGATGCTTCGACAGGCAATTATGACTGCTAGCAAGCAGCATAGAGCCAAAAGAACCCGGCTACGGAATGGAGGCAAGATCACTGCAGGCAAGGAAAGAGATAAAATCCATCAGAAAGATGTTGATGCGCAAGTGATGGTGGAATTATCCAAAAGTGGTGGTCAGGGAAGGTTGAGGCCGGCGAGGGAAAGGTGATGTGGAATAAGCAGCAAGGTCAAGCTCGACAACGTGTCAGTTTGTTTTTGAGATATCTAGAGAAGAGAATAGCAATCAGTTTTAATTGGTGAAATGCTTTGTTGCTTTATATGAAAGAATCATCAACGCAGGTGGTAAAAAATTGGGCGTTCACTTGTTTTGGGTGCTTACTTGTGATTTATGTTGTCACTACAGTAATACAATTGTGTGATGTCTGCGGCCTAAGGGTTTGTAGTGGTACAAAAGCCCCACTAATAACAATTGCTTATCGATAAGGAAACTAGACACCAACTCTGCCGGAACTAATCAAAAGTGACCTACAACGACACGAGAAAGTTAACATCTGAAGCTGTCTTTGGTCTAATCTAAATCGATTCTTCTTCTGTGTATCGTTAACTCGTTTACGATTTGATCGCCTTCTAATACGTGAAGCAGCGGAGTTACCAACCGTCTATCAGGACAACGAAGAAAAAAAGTACTCTGCTCTAATTATCGTCCTACTTCCGCTCCCATCTATAATAGTCTAATGGCTTCTACCGGCTCGCACTGGGGCCGCCGGCTCCTCCAGCCGATAGCATTTTCATTATGGACACTCGGCTGGATTCCAGTAATCAGCTGCATCCAGACGCATGTAGCATCGATAACGAAAATCAACGGATCTTCCATGTACCCCTCTCTCAACCCAAACAAAGACTCGTCATTGGTGTCGGATAGAGTCATCAACTGGCGGTTCAACGTCGCTAAACGGTTAAAGAAGGGCATGATTGTGATATTCCGGTGAGTAAGAGTTGATTGACGAGAGGCAGCTTGGTGTTTAGTGGCATTAATTGAGGTGGAAATCAAAAACTAAGCTTTTTTTCAGGTCGCCTGTTGATCCACAACGCATCGTGATCAAGCGCATTGTTGGCGTCGAGTCGGACCTAGTGGCCACTAGAAAACCATACGCCTTTCCCTTCACTTTAGTTCCAACAGGGCATGTGTGGGTCGAAGGAGACAACACAGGCCATTCACGGGATAGCAATACCTATGGGCCGATCTCAACGCGCCTAATTGAAGGCACGGCTGAGTACATCGTGTGGCCGCCAAGCCGGATAGGCAGGGTCAAGTGGGAGGAATGGAGACCAGAAGGCCATTAGGCATTAAATACAATGGTAACCGTAAAGAGTAGCATGCCTATTCTTTTAGGATCAGCTGAATGTGGATTTATCAAGTCAGTTCTTGTGTTGAGTCGTTGGAGGCCGTAACCCTTATCTAACCCCCGGATTAGTCATCCGCCATACACCATCGCTTTTCCTTGAGAAACTCGATGAAAAACCAACTCAAAGGCAGGAGATTTTTTTATGTGCCCTCTATCAACAATAATGAAAAATGATTATTTAGATTTAGACTTTGAAGTTCTATGATTTCTTTGCTTCCAAAACCGTGAAGTTCTTCCCACTATTTGGACGCTATTTTCACTCCTTTTGGCTTTTTTCTCCTGTTGTCAAAATTTCCCGCTCTAGTTATCTTCAACTCCCAAATTTTTTTCTTATTTTCTCTTCTCATTTTCTCCCTGTTTATATAAAATTGTACCTTCTTTTCCCCCTTCTCTCGGTCCTCGCCGGCAACGCTTTCGTTGGCTTGTTCTTCTAGGCTTAGCCCCCGATGCTAAACTTTTATAACCTCATCAATTCTTCCTCATCTGCTAGACAAGTTCTACTTTTTCTCTCCTCACCATTAAGTCGTTCTGGCTCTGATAAGGCATCGCTTTCACAATAGAACTTCGCAACAATATAGATAGCACCGGCCACCACCCTGCCTCGACAGAAGAATACAGCCGCAATCCTCCGCCTCCAACTTGCGATTTCCGAAGCCTCTTTGCAGAGGCGCCTTCGTTTCTTCTCATTCTCTTTACTCATTCTTTTTTCTGGGCGTCGCTTGCTGCTTTGAACTTCTCAGGACGAACTACACCATACGATTTGCTCTCGAAGGCCCCAATAAATCGTGTTTTCAAGCCTCGGAAAAGAAAGAGAGACCGCATCGACAATCGGGCCTCTTGACGAATCAGTATCAGGCCATCACAAGTACGACCCACGGCCAGGCTACCACTAGCCGCCACACTACAACGAGACGCACATGTTTTCTACAGACTCGAAGCCTAAGCCACAGATTTCCATGGCCCCATCCTCAACCACTCACAATGCCAAGGACCAGAGGCAAAAACACGGCAGCCATGATGTGGACGATGACCGACCGCCTTATCTTCATGTTAGTCCTGTTCCGCTACCAATGCTCAAACGCAATATCTTACCGCAAGTAAAAGCTAATTTGTGCCCATTTATTCTTCTAGGCCATGCTAGCTGGAGGCCTTGGCGGGTCAACAGGAGACCTTCTCATGCATTCTCTAGACACGGTGAAAACACGACAACAGGGCGACCCCAACTTTCCGCCCAAATACAAATCCATTGGCTCGTCATACTACACTATATGGAAACAAGAGGGCATTCGCCGTGGCTTATATGGCGGTTGGCAAGCGGCCATGATGGGGTCGTTCCCCAGCACTGTGCTCTTCTTTGGCTCTTACGAGTACAGCAAGCGCCTTCTAATTGACTGGGGCGTCCAGCAGCACGTCTCATATCTGACAGCCGGCTTCATTGGTGATTTTGCAGCTTCGATCGTATATGTGCCCTCTGAAGTCCTCAAAACCCGCCTACAACTTCAAGGTCGCTACAACAACCCGTATTTTGTATCGGGACACAACTACCGCGGTACTATTGACGCTGCTCGCACAATCGTGCGTCAAGAAGGCTTCTCAGCTCTGTTCCACGGCTTCCGTGCCACACTAACCCGGGATTTGCCTTTCTCAGCCCTGCAATTCATGTTCTGGGAGCAATTTAGCGCCTGGGCCAAGCAATACAAGCAGAGCCGCGACATTGGCGCGCCGCTGGAGATGATGACAGGGGCTTCAGCCGGTGCCCTTGCTGGGTTTTTAACCACGCCACTTGATGTCGTCAAAACCCGCTTGCAAACGCAAGTGACTCCTACCACCACGTCCGCCGCTGCCCCGATTTCTACACCCACTGCCGCAGGCCGATCGCCCAGACAGAAGCGTGGAATTGCCATGTCATCACCCTCAACACACACGCCTAAACCTGGTGCATTAAATCTTGACACTTCGTCGGCTATCAGAGGCCTGCAGTTGATCTACAAAGTTGAGGGTATTGCCGGACTGTTCCGTGGTGTTGGCCCCAGGACCATGTGGACATTTGTCCAGAGCGGTACCATGCTATTCCTATACCAAAGGCTGCTACGCCAGCTCGAGGTTTACATGCCACTCAAGGAGGAAAAGTCGCTTTAGACCAGGTCGTAGTGAAGGCTGGAGACAGGAAAGACTAGTTGGCTCAGGTCCTTCCTTCCCATTGCTTCCTTTCTACATAGCCTCACTTTTCTGCCCATCGAGTCTCATCCTGGCTCTAGTTCTAGCCCCAAAACTTCCTGGCCTAATTCACGTTTTGGTGCTGAGCTCTGAGCTCTGCATGTGTGTATCATATCTGTACTTACCATATGGCGCCTATACAGCGCTTGTTCTTTTTCCTTGCCATGCTACCACGTGTTGTCTTTGTTAGTTTTCAAGTTACCGTGTCGCGTTGTTCTCTTTTTTTTTCCCACATGATAGATCTTTGCTTTATCTTACCATTATGTGGTCTCTTTCTGGTCCTTTTTTTTTCTTTCTTTCAGGTGTGTATGATTAGATTTTTGGCTATGTTTGACGGGGAAGAGGAGTATTCTTGTTTGCAACTAGATAGAAGGTAACGTAGAGGCTTTCTGGCGGTGCAAAGGCAAAAAGACTAGACTAAGCAGTTGGGAGAGGCAGTTGATATCGTATAGAGACCATTTGCCCCGAGTATCTGTCACGAGGAAGAATTGAATATGTTTCATTATTTTTGCCCAAGCCTGATAGACTATGACAATCACATGTCTCCTGCTTAACCCTTTTTAGGCTATGATAACCCTAGTGACCTTGTCACAGATACAAAATATCACATCTCGTTAAAAAACCCCAAACCCATGCTGGGTTCGCGCAATGGTTTGCTTTTCAAATTTTGCCATTGGAATTCTTGCGTCGCCACTCTAACCTCAGCATGCCCTCCGAACGAGGGACCCCGTCGCGTGAAACCACGCCTAGCGCAATTGCTGCTTTAGCAAATCATAGTGCCACATCTACTCTCGCGACACCCACCACAACACTGCTCATGGGACAAAAACGCACGCTAGACGATGTTCACGCGCCATCAGTTCCATCGCCACTAAATCCCGAGAGCAGTAGTTCAAGCAAGGTCCGTGCTACGGCCGATGAGGCTACGGGAAAGCCGGTGCGCGTCAAAAAGGAACCGGTAGGCCGCAAGCGGGATGCTGCAAAGGCAGGATCACTGGACCCGGCTATGGCAAGTAGACCGACTAGCGATGTGGCACCACTTCGATATAAGCTGGCACCGCCAAAGACAGGCGATTTCCTTGAGGCCAAGGTCGCAGCAATGGCTCTTAAGCACGAAATCACATCGCCTGATGGTTCCGTGATTGAGTTTTGCGAAGCAACAGATCAGTAGGTTAAATATCTTCCATACTATTGGCTATTGACTTCATGGAGATGCTAATGCTTATTGTTTTCCATTTTCCCTTGTGCAGTGTTTTCAACAAGCGCGGCTACCACTACACTCGATGCATTGCCGATCCACTCTTCCCGTCGTCGAACTATTACCACCACACCGAAGCGCCTCCTTACGGCCCACACATGAGCATCGAAGACTCAGCGATGCACGTGTATTTTGACCGTAGCTGTCGCCACGTAACTACAGACAAGGGCTTCCGTATGGCTAAGGCTAACGTAGCCATCCGCGAGGGCCGCTGGTACTGGGAAGTGCGTATAACCAAGGGAATACCGCGGCGAGCCAAGAAGGATAAGGAGCGGGAAAAGGACAAGAACAAGGACGTGGGCGGCCCACACGTGCGTGTGGGCTTTGCAAGGCGTGAGGCTTCGTTGGATGCGCCGGTCGGCTTTGATGCATATAGTTACGGTATCCGTGACAAGGAGGGCCACAAGGTTCACATGTCACGGCCAAAGCCGTTTCTAGCGCCTGGTGAGGATATTGAAGAAGGTGATGTGCTGGGGCTGGAAATATACCTACCAACAGAAAACCTTCAACGCAAGGTGTTAGCGGGCCAGTATAACCCAGCGGTTGACAGTGACCAGGCACCAGCATCTAACAGCCCAGAGAGCGCCGAGGCTCCAAACATTGTGCGCGATCGCATCCCCATTCGCTTCAAATCGCATCTATACTTTGAGCAAATCGACTACCACTCGACACGTGAATTAGAGGATTTGATGAACCCCGCTCCAACGGGAAGCATCAAGGCTGGCGCTCCAGGAACGACACCTATGTCCTCGACTGTCGAGAAGCCTAATCCTAACCATCCACAGGCGGCACTGAGAACACTGCCCGGGTCGTACATTAAGGTTTACAAGAACGGTAAGCCCATGGGCACGGCATTTGATGATCTTCTGTGCTTCCTGCCACCAGCGTCCAAACCTATGCAACAGGCCGGGGTGCGTGAGGGCTTGGATGACGGGACTCTGGGATACTACCCAGCTGTTAGCGTGTTCCGAATGGGTGCAGCAGAAACAAATTTTGGGCCAAACTTCTGGTTCCCACCTGAAGACTACGTCGAGCCACAAGCGAGTACGTCTGTATGGAAGACGAGGGCAGATAAACTCAAGATACTCCGGCCCTTGTCAGAGAGATTGACAGAACAGATCATCGAGGATACAGTGTACGATATGGTTGATGAAGTGGACTTTTGGCTACAGGATGGTGGAGGCCCAAGAGGAGCGAGCTCGAGCAAGATAGAAATGGGAGCGGAAGAAGGGGCCGTTGACAATGAGATTAAGGAATTGGTGCAGGATGACTAGGTCAGATATGGACTGGGTAGAATTTTAGAGGCAAGTTGGTCCATGAGTGAGATCAGACCTGTACTAGATGCATGAGAGTGTGATGAAAGTCCCCCTCTAAACCATCGTAGCTGACGTCACTTGGTCACATGACAATTACTAACCGAGGTCGTTGTAGGGTTAAGGCTTAGGGCTTTCTAGAAGCTAAAACGTCAGGGATGATGACCGAAGGCCGCCTCTTACACTTGCCGAGAGCTGTTGGAGCTTCCTTCATTGCTTACACTTTAAGAATGTCCACCCTTTATTCTCTCGTCCATTTCTTCTTTTTGAGCTTCTGATTCTTGCACATCCGCTCGGGTTCCTGCTCACCGAACACAACTTCTCTCCTATCTATTGCCTGGCTGCGCTGTTGCCTATACTTCTTACACACAAAATGGCTACCCCAATGCTTGAGTTCGGCACGCCAGGATTTAACCCGTATGCTGTGCGCTATTCACCTTACATTGACTCTCGGGTTGCCGTTGCGTCGTCGGCAAACTTTGGGATTGTGGGGAACGGTAAACTGTTTGTTCTGGGGCTAGGGCCGCGGGGAATCGCGCTGGAGCGAGCGTAAGAGTTTCTTGCGATCCGTGACTTTCTTGTGCTGTATAGCTGATTGCAATAATGCGACCCTAGATTTGATACCAATGACGCGCAGTACGATCTCGCGTTTTCTGAAATCAACGAGAACCAGCTGATTGTGGCTTGTGGCGATGGCTCAATTAAGCTTTTTGATACGACAGCTGGCGACTTTCCCATCATGAGCTTCAACGAACACAATAAAGAGGCCCTCTCTGTGGCATGGAACCCGGTAACTAAAGACAACTTTGCATCTAGCTCGTGGGACGGCACGGTGAAGTTGGTGAGTGCCAAGTGCAGACGATGCAATGGCTTGCTTCCCATGTCTTTCTTCACTGACTGACTGCCTCTGGCTTTAGTGGTCCCCAACAAGGAATTTCGCCCTAAGAACACTCCCCATTGGCAGCTGCACTTACGGCGTGTCCTTTTGCCCATCAAATCCGTCCATAATATCAGCTGTATCATCCGACTCGAACTTGCGGATATTCGACCTACGAACACCCGTCTCGGCCAAGTACCACCTCACAGCCATGATACCCATCATGTCTAAGCCGCCGGGGGAGCCACAAGCGCCATCTGAAGTGCTTTGTCATGACTGGAATAAATACGATCACAACGTCATAGCAACAGGAAACTCAGATTCGTACGTGCGCACGCAGGACATCCGCAATCCTAGCGGCGGTGCACTATCACTAATGAAGGGCCACTGTTACGCGGTGCGCCGATTGACATGGAACCCGCGCGCCAGCGATGTGCTAATCAGTGCATCATACGATATGACGGTGCGGTTGTGGAACGATGCGTCTAAGATAGGCGGCATGCCGGCACCTGGGCGAATGGGCCGGCAACTGGGGTTAATGAACCGCCACAGCGAGTTTGTCGTAGGAGTCGACTGGTGCTTGTTTGGTGCAGGTGGTTGGGTGGCATCTGCCGGCTGGGATGAGCGAGTGTTGCTCTGGGATGCAAATACGCTGATGGCCGGGGCTGGGAGTGCCGCAACACGCTGAGGAGAGCACTGGCATGTGCTTCGGCACTGGCATGGCAGGGACAACCCCGCTTATCAGTCGCATCCTAGTAATGAATTTTGTTATTTTGTTATCAGCTTATCGCCCCGCTTATGTCAGCGGGGCTCTCTGATAAGCAGCCAACAGCCAATAGCGAGCGAGCTTGTGCTATTTTACGACACTAAAAAAAAAAAAAAAAGTGAAAAGTCTTCAAAGCATTTTTATTCTTCTCTCCTTCTACAAGGTGAGAGAATCTTCATTTTGTTGCTTCTTCCTCGCTATTTCATTCTGTTTTCTTCTTCTGTCTTTTGTCCCGTGACTGTGTTTCTTGTTGTTTTATTTTGCTACTCGTGCTGGCTAGTAAAACCTATTGAAGCCGTCGAGATTTTCCAGACACAAACTTGCCTACACGATCGATCACCAGACGCCCCTCACATTAGTTATTACACCACCTTGCGCAACTCTTCTACCTCGCCATGTTCCGCCAAGGAATCCGCAGATGTGGCGCTCCCATGCGTCAGGTCGCTGCTGTCCGCTCGGCCTTGATTGCACCGAGTGTCTCTTCTCTCCTAACCCAGAGAACTGTTTCGCTAGCTGCCAAGCCATCAGTCACATCATTGAGCCGCTCTCTACAACAATTCCGCTTTATGGCCACTGAGGCTGCCGCCGAGGCTGAGGCCGCCGAGGTTAAGCCTGAACAGGAGGCCACTATGTTCGCCGATATTGGCAAGAGTGGCCTCGTCCACCCCACCATTATCCGCACAATTGTCAATGGCATGGGTTACCAGAAGATGTCTGAGGTTCAGGCCCGGACTATTCGCCCTGCCCTTGAAGGCAAGGATCTGTAAGTACAGCTCTACTTCTCTGTCTTTGCGCTCTGATTGATATCTGACTAACCGCCTTTTCCCTCTAACAGTGTTGCCCAGGCCAAGACGGGCACTGGAAAGACCATTGCCTTCCTGCTACCCACCCTACAGCGCATGATCCTCGAGGATCCTCGCCTTGCAACCCGCTCGTCTAGACACAATGCTTCATTCGGCGACGTTCGTGGCATTGTTTTGTCACCCACGCGTGAGCTGGCTGAGCAGATCGCCGTTGAGGCCAAGAAGCTTGTTCATGGCACTGGTCTGGTTGTTCAGGCTGCTGTCGGTGGTACCCAGAAATCCCAAATGCTGCAAAGAGCCCGCCGCGAAGGCTGCCATCTTCTAGTTGCCACTCCTGGACGTCTGCTGGATCTTCTCCAGGACCCCCGTTCCGGCCTCAAGGCTCCTAACCTGGCTGCTCTTGTTCTTGATGAGGCTGATCGCATGCTGGATGTCGGTTTCTCCGAGGCTCTGCGTGATATTGGTAGATACCTACCTGACCCCGCTGAGAAGGAGCGCCAGACTCTTCTGTTTTCCGCCACCATTCCCAAGGATGTCGTTTCGCTAGCCCGGGCCATGGTTCGTCCCAACAACTTTGAGTTCATCCAGACCATCCGCGAAGATGATGAGCCTACTCATGCCAAGGTCCCCCAGCACATTGTAGTCACCCATGGTTGGTACAACGTGATTCCCAGTGTTGCCGAGATCATCAAGCGCGAGTCTGAAGCTGCTGCCGCTGCTGGAAGTGATGCCCTGCCCTTCAAGGCTATTATCTACACTCCCACCACTGCCATGGTTGACCTGCTATACCCCACTCTGGCTGGCGTTACCCGTGATCTAGGCCGTGGCTTCAACCGTCATTTCATTCACGGCAAGCTAACTCAGAATCAGCGCACCCGTGCTGCTGACATGTTCCGCACTGCCAAATCAGGTTTCCTAATTTCTTCCGATGTCACTGCTCGTGGCATGGACTTCCCCAATGTCTCGCATGTGATTCAGATTGCTCTTCCCCCCAACGCCGAGCAATACGTGCACCGTCTAGGTCGTACCGGCCGTGCTGGCAAGGAAGGCAAGGGCTACATTGTTGTGCCCCGCTACATGCTAGCCTCAACGCGCCAGATGCTTGGTGCCTTCCCTATCAACCCCGATAAGTCTCTGGAGACTGCCAACGTTGAGCCTACTGATGAGACCAATGAGAGCCACCCCATCTTTAAGGCTGTTGCCGAAGCCTACAACCGGGCCGATCCTGACACCTTTAACACCACCTACCTGTCTCTGCTTGGCAGTGTCGAACGCCGCAATGCCCAAGACGCTATTGCCTCCATGAACGAGCTGACCCGCTACGGTTTTGGTATGGAGGAGCCCCCCTACATCAGCGAGAACTCTGCTGCGCGCCTGGGTTTGAGCCGCATTGCTGGCGTCAACATCGGCCGTCGCTCCGGCAGCAGTGGTGGCATGGGCCGTAGCTTTGGCGGCGACCGCCGTGACTCGTCTCGTGGCCCTCGTGACAATGGCGATCCCTTCAACAGCATGATGAACAATGTTGTTGACCCCAACGCTACATCCCGCAACAACCGTCACATTGCCAACTTCGGCGACGACGAGCCTCACGGCTTCAGTAGAGACCGCCGTAGCGGCGGTGGTGGCGGCGGCTACGGCCGCGATCGCCGTGGTGGTGGCGACCGTCGCAGCGGTGGTGGCAGCAACTGGAACCAACGCGGCCGCTCTAACAAGTACTAGATCAGTCATCTGGCTGGCTAGAAAGAAGTTGATGCTTTGACTTAACCTGTCCCGCCAGCTCTCTCTTTTCTTCCTCTCTCTAACCGTGTCCTTATTCTCTCTCGCCTTTATCCTCGCTCCTCATGAGCCTGTGTACTACTACTTCAACCCCCCTCCCCCTCACCTCTCTTCATTCCTCACTGTTATCCTCTTGTAAGACCAACGCTTCTTCTCTTCTTCTCACGTTGTATTCTTTTTCTTTTCGTCTTTTTTTCATTCTGGTCTTTTACGCCTTTTTGGATTCCCCCCTAGTTGCTTGGTCTTGACCCTTCTTCTCACTTTTCTGTCGCCTTCTAAAATTTCAGGATTTCGTTTACATGTTTTGCACCTTTTGTTTTCCCTATTGTTGTTGCATTCGCTGATTTCTGCTTTCTTTCTTTTATTTTGTTCTTGTGGCTTGTACCATCCCCAGGAGTCTTGTGTTCTTCCTTTTATATTATTATTCATTGTATTATGTCTGTAGTTTAAAATACACCACTAGAAAAAGACTTCATCAGCTACTATGCCGATTATTTGTTGCTCAACGCTCTTTTTGTACGAGTGCATTATAATTGTCAGATATTTGTATTGTTTTGTGTCAAAAAAGAGGACGCCCGAATATAAGCAAGATATGAAAAAGAACAAAAACGCCCACGTAATGTGTATGAATAGTATGTTATGATGCTGATGTCATTAAACCGAAAACAAGAGACAACCTAGAAAGAAACCCTTTGTTGATCATCCACAATTGAGTCCTCCTCTCTAGGTAAGGTCTCGACTAAGATCATATGACCATCCACCATCCCTGCGGATACGATCACGAGCTGCCATGTCTTTGCGGATATCCTCTTCTGTAAGTCTATCCGCACCTGTCCAATTAGCACTTGACGTACGGGCGCGGAACTTATTCCAGCGGTCCTTGTTCTTGCTAAACACTTCTTCCATGTTCAATGGAGCAGGTGGTCCAAAGATCAGCGAGGGGTCCATGGTCTCCTGCCTGATCAATGCACGACGCAAGTCGGGCGAGTCAGCCCATGGAGCCACCGCCATATTGCGTGCATTCTCCTCGTCGTCATCTTCATCCTCATCCTCGTCCGTTTCAATCTCAGGCAATTCAATGTTTTCGCCGTTCTGGAAACGCGGCGAGGGACGAGAGGCTGATTTTGCTACGGACTTGGAATTGGAGGGCAGGGCCGTGCGGCCCGGTGTTTTAAACACGTTTGTGGGTCCATTAGGTGCTCCGTTATTGTTGGGCGCAAAGGGGATCGCCCCCTTGGAGAACTGCGACATATCGTGAGGGCCGGGCTTTGTCGTGTTGCTCTTGAACAAGTCGCGAGCAGGACCCGGGGCTGCCTGGGTTCCCTGGCCATAAGAAGAGGCAGCTGCCGAACCATATACAGACTTGGTAGAAGGAAGATCACGCTTGAAAGCTGACGATGGTCTAACAGGAGGGCCCTTCATGGCTGGCTGCACACCAAATTCGTCCTCATCAAAGTCCTCTCCTGTACGTCGGCGCTTGCTATCTTTAGCCTGATAGGAGGGACCATTGCGGCCTGAGTAGGTGTTCTTCTCTTCTTCAAGCTGTCGCTTGGCAGAAGCTAAGGTCACCTTCATTGACGATTTGGGTCGTGCAATTTCTGGGGGTGGGGCTGCAGCAACACGTGAAGCAGGGCGACTGGACTGCTGGGGTTGAGAATACTCAGGGGGGCCATTGGGATGGTTGCGGACGGCAGGTGGCGGAGCACGGGTCTGCTTCGCCCTTTCTAAAGCCGCCTGTCTCTGTGCCTTCTTCTTAGCTTCTAGGGCCTTGCGCTCTTCTTCACGTTGCTGTTCAAGACGGCGAGTTTCATCCTGTTGGGCAATGCGTCTGCGCTCAAGCTCAGCCTTTGACTCTTTTCGGCGTTGCTCTTCCTGCTCCCTCTTCTTCACAGTCATGTCGACAGTGCGGGAACGCGTAGTGCTGGCCGATGACGCAACAGAGCTCTTAAGGCTTTGCGTAGAGTCCTTCTCTTTGAGAGAGCCCTGGCTACTCTTCACACTAACCTGTGGCCGTGGTATAGAAGGCGCATCAAGAGTATCTTGCAAAGTGGCTGAGAGCACAGCCGTTGACGGATGATAGAGCGATGTCGGCTTCACCACGATGTGTTTCGGAGGCTCAGGGCGCATCTTACCAGCCATAGGCTTTGTTGGTCTCTTGATCTCCTTTGTACGAACGCTGTGGCTAGTAGGAGGACGGGCAGTCGAAGCGGTAGATCGAGCCGGGGTTTGAGCAACATCAACTTCATCATCAGTTTGGTGTTGTAGCGGGGCCTGGCGAGGGCGCACAAGCTTTCTAGGGCTCGGGAGGGCAGAGCGAGACTTAGGACGTTCTGATTCGCTATTGGAGGAAGTGGTAGGCCGGGGCGGTAGTGGCCGTTCCTGGCGAGTGAGTTTCTCCTTTTCACGCTCACGTTCAAGCTCACGTTCGTGTTCTCTTTCGAGTTCAAGCTCGCGTTCTCTCTCGAGTTCAAGGTCGCGTTCCCGCTCAAGCTCACGCTCACGCTCAAGTTCGAGTTGGTGTTCCCGCTCAAGTTCCAGCTCTCGCTGTCTTTCTAGCTCTTGCTCGCGTCTTTCGGCTTCCAGCACCCTTTCCCTCTCTCTCTCCTTTTCCTTCTCCCTCTCTCGTTCTCGTGCTCTTTCCTTTTCCCTCTCCTTCTCCTTCTCTCGCTGCCTCTCTCTTTCACGTTCTCGCTCTCGCTCTCGCTCCTGCTCACGTCTACGCTCTCTCTCCCGTTCTTTCTCTCTCTCTTGCTCCTGGCTGTGCAGTCTAGCCTTTTCACGTTCTTGCTCCCGCACACGCTCGAGCTTATTCATCTGTTCAGCCATGAGCTTGACATCGCGTTGCTGCTGTTTCTCCAGACGCTCACGCTCTGCTGAGGCCCGCGTTCTACGTACAGGCCTAGGGCTGCTAATTGCGTGTGTCTCGTTGGCTCGGCAAGAAATATCGGGGTACAGGGCCTCAGAAGAAGTTGAAGGAGGAATGGCATCGATTGAATCTGTTGATTGTAGATTGTTTACCATGACACGTGAAGGCGACATGAGGGACTTGCCTTCGGCGCTAGCTACAGCACTGCTTGCCAGGAGACCCTTAGAGCCCTTAAGAATGGAGGAAAGCTTGTTCTTAACTTGCTTCAAGGGACTTTCGCGCAAAGATCTCGCTGGCGATTTGAGAGGTGAGCCAGGTGCTGCAGTATCCTGAAGGCTTGAAAGCGATGATCCAGAAACTGAAGCCGTCTTGTTATGGCCTTGGGCCTTGATTTGAGACAAGGCCGGGTTGGTCTCTGGCATCATTGAGACAGATGCAGATTTTGTATGAGCAGGTGTAATGCTCATAGCTCGGTCAGGCATACTGGAGCAAATCGGTGATCCAAAAGGACTGTCAATATGGCCCGACCTGGCCACTAGGAACTCATCAGCCACAGATTTCATTTCAGTAGAGGCAGCAGGAGGGCTAAAGGTAGTGTTTTCGGTAGGAGGGTTCTCAACCCAATCGTCATCGTCAGCCTCAGCTCCAGGAAAAGCTCCAGGAGTTGTGCTAACCGGTGAAGGCCCAGTCTTTCGTTGGGGCGAGACAGGTGCCGTGGTAGGTTTAGTTACGATCGGCTGTGATGCTGGTTGCTGCTGAGAATGAGCAGTGGCAAGGCCATGAATAGATTTTGAATGCCGGGCAGCCTTGGGTTGCGACTCGACCAGCTTATTGATTTGATCCTGCAAACGCTGTGTGTATGTCAAGTTGTGAGATGGTAGATCATTTGATGACCCCTTGTCTTGACTTTCGCCATCAACATTCATAGCGTCTTGGTCGTCTTCATCTTCTTCACGGTAGAATGCACCCCCGAAGCTCTTTCCAGGAGTCGTGCGAGGATAATAGCTGTTGCGAAGCGTATCCAAATTGCTTGTTCTTGAAACACGAGCCCCGGTTGATTTATGAGCCAAAGGTTCGCGAGCGGGTAGAGAAGCAAAGTTAAGACTACTCTTTCGCATGATTGGTCGGGCAGGACTAGGTGAGGGTGAGCGTGCATTTGCGTCATCGTCGTCCTCTTTATCATCTTGGTCTTCTTCGCCGTCCTGTGCTTGTGGCATGTGCACATCACCATCTTCATCATGGGAGGTTGTCATAGCAGTAGTATGTGGTTGTTTTGCAATGGACCCGGCATGTACAGAAAAAGCCTTGGTGGGAGAAGATTTTACTGGTGATAGTCTAGCGGACAATGTCATGGCAGCAGGCGACCTACTAGGCGAGATTAGTACAGGTGCCGGGTTGCGAACGGTCGGTGAAGCAGCACGTCTAAACGGCGAGTCACTTCTTGCAAGTCTAGGCGAAACTGCGCTTGGAGAAGGCTGAGGGCTATTTGCGCGCTCGATGAGTTCCCTGACAGTTGAAACAGGTCTTTCAGTAGATGGATATGGGTCTTTTTGGCATCTTGAGATTGGACTCCCCATGGATCGCTGTATTTGCGAATTTTTTAGACGCAAGCTTGAGGAATCTGGGATGTTTTGCTCGTTCTGTGTTGGTTGCGCGGGGATGTCTGTGTAGCTGGCATTGTTGTCAATGGTAGGAGGCCTGGCTTTCGACTTGGGAACACCAACAGCAGGAGACAGTGCCGACCGTATAGGACTAGGGGAGACGGCTCTCTCGTCTAGCGAGGAGTCAGGATCGAGATTGTCCATATCGACGGGTGGTGACTGGGTGCGATGGCTGAGTTGTTGGGTAAAGCGATTTGGAGCACTAGCCGGCGTGGTAGATGTGAATATATCGGAAAGTGGCTGGGTAAAGGACAAGTCAGTCAGTCATCATTAGTTTTCTCATTTTCAAATTTGTAGATCCCAGGACTTACCAGTCGGTTTTCAGCGCCGGGCGCAGCCGCAGCTGTATTATCCAAAGTAGGGGCGGGGTTTTGCCTTCGGATAGTGCGCGGAGTCTTGCCGAGCATCTTGCCAGGAGTCTTAAAGATACCGGCGACATTTCTAGAGAAATGTTGTTAGCATGGGTCATCCAATCGTCAACCAAGTCTTTGGGTGTGGTAAAGGAAAGCTATTCATGTACAGCAGCATACATCTCATTTTCATCGAAGATTCCAGCCATGTGCTCATTAAGCCAGTCGAAATCATTGCGCGCTGAGAAAGAAAACTCTTCAACTTCCTGGTCGGCCATCTTCACAGCTGAGTTGCGCTCTTCAGCCAACCATTTGGCCGAGCCGAGAGGTAGACGCGCACCTCGCATAGCCATGGTGGCGGCAAGAGTTTTGTGGTTCTATAATGATGGATTTTGATTTCCGGTCGCCAAGGTTTGCAACGATACTCGACTTCCCGGTACGTGTAGTTGGTAGGTTCCAAGTGAAGAACAGAGCAAAAAAGGGCGAAGCGAACAACGATATTTGTGTTGTAGTTAGTTGGAGACGGAGGATGTAAATAAACAAATACCGCGAGTAAACAAAGGCAAATGTCGCAGTGAAGAGAAGTCGCGGCTATGATGCAAGGAGTGCAGAAATGATTACACCAAAACAAGAAAATGATACATGGAAAAAGACCTTGCAATACTCTTCAGCCTCGCGATGCTCAAGAAAAGAAAGAGTATTATATTAACATGTGTTGCCAATTTGTGTTCATTAGTAGAAACCCTGTTAAGAAGCAACCACATTTGTTTTGATTTCCCTCCTGAATAGGCATGGGCAGCCACACTTCTTTGTCGCGGCCATCTCGTGTACTAATTGGCTGGCGCCACACCACCGGCATCCCTTGACAATGTGTGGCGTCAGCAACTTAGCCAATAACAACACGTCTAGCTTTGTTGTCTTGAACCCCACTAAACCCTATCGGGACATTTGTTTACTCTGTGCTTTGACGGCAAACCTGGCTTTGTCTTTGCCATGACTGAATCTCTAGCCCCTCAGTCGTCAACCTAGCATCGCTTACATTTTATAACCGTCTTTTTTTTACTGCAATGCACCATTTTGCTTCCCTCTGAAATATTTTTCAATACCACAGACATCTCACTTGCCCACTATGAGAGTGATTGAGATAATAATAGACGTGAGGCTCTTTCCTCCCCTTATCCTAGAATTCACCTGAACTCTCTCTGACTTGTTGTGATGTCTATTTTCTGCTTTTTGTGCTACAGGGCTTCAAGTCATACGCGGTGAGAACCGTCATTTCTGGATGGTACAGCTATCTCCCTTCCATATCCTTCACCTCCTCTGCCTCTCCACCACCAACATTCAAACTAATTTCCTCCGGATTTAGGGATGAGAGTTTCAACTCCATTACTGGACTCAACGGTTCTGGGAAGTCGAACATTCTCGACTCCATCTGCTTCGTTCTCGGTATCACCAACATGAGCACTGTCCGGGCTCAAAACCTTCAGGTACTGTTAACCCCCCGCTACACTTCATGTGTCTTTTCTTGTCTTGCCTTTTCTTTCTACCTCTATGTCTTCTCATCACTTACCAGGCGCATAGGATCTCATTTACAAACGTGGCCAAGCGGGTGTCACCAAAGCCTCCGTCACCATTGTTTTCGACAACAGAGATAAAGCCAAGTCGCCTATCGGTTTCGAAGAATATGCCACCATTAGCGTCACCCGTCAGATTGTTCTTGGTGGGACATCTAAATACCTGATCAACGGTCACCGTGCCCAACAGCAGACTGTGCAAAACCTCTTCCAGTCCGTCGGTCTCAACATCAACAACCCCAACTTTCTTATTATGCAGGGTCGCATCACCAAGGTGCTCAATATGAAGGCTGTTGAAATTCTCGCAATGATAGAAGAAGCTGCCGGCACGCGCATGTTTGAAGATCGCCGAGACAAGGCTCTTAAAACCATGGCCAAAAAGGACCTCAAACTGCAAGAAATCACAGAGCTTTTACGAGACGAAATCGAACCAAAACTGGAGAAGCTGCGAACAGAAAAGCGGGCCTTCCTTGACTTCCAACAAACACAAAACGACCTTGAACGCTTGACTCGGTTAGTTGTAGCCCACGACTACGTACGCCTGCAAGAGAAGCTACAACAGTCTGGTGCGGACCTTGATGGCAAAAAGCAACGACTCAAGGACCTTCAAGAATCTGCTATCCGACTAAAGAGCGAACTCTCCCATCTCGAGGAAGATGTCACACGCGTGCGATCCCAACGAGACAAAGAAATGAAAAAGGGCGGCAAAGCTGCAGCTTTGGAAGACACTGTCAAAAAGCACTCTAACGAACTTGTCCGTTTATCTACCGTCATAGACTTGAAAAAGTCCAGCCAAACCGAAGAGCTTGAGAAAAAGTCGGCTGTAAAAAAGACCGTTTTGGAACTTGAAGCCTCGCTACAAGAGAAGACTAAGCTATATGAACACGCGAAGGCTAAGTACGACAATGCCAAAGAAGAGCTCGAGAAGCAGGACCGCGATGTTGAGTCGAAGGAGGAACTACTTCAAACTTTGCAAACTGGAGTGGCATCGAAGGACGGCCAAGAAAGCGGCTACCAAGGCCAACTCCAAGACGCCCGGAATCGAGCCACTACTGCAGCTACCGAGCAAGAACAGGCCAAGATTAAGATTGCCCATTTGGAGAAACGGATACAAGAGGAAGAACCTAGAGCTCAAAAGGCTAAAGAACAAAACGCCACCTTGTTACGCGATCTAGAAATCATGAAGGCTAAGGCTCAAGACCTCGAGACCAAAATGGCCGAAATGGGCATTGAGCCTGGCCAAGAGGAAGAGCTCTTCAAACAAGAGGCAACTCTAGAACAATCTATTCGGGACCTGCGCCAAGAATCGGATGCCCTCAAACGTAAAGTCGCCAACATCGACTTTAATTATGCTGACCCTGTCCCCAACTTTGACCGCTCAAAGGTCAAGGGTCTCGTTGCGCAACTCTTTTCACTCGATAAAGGGCACCTCAATGCTGGTACCGCTCTCGAGATTTGTGCCGGTGGCCGTTTGTATAATGTGGTTGTTGACACTGAAGTAACTGGTACACAGCTCCTCAAGGGTGGTAAATTGCGCAAGCGTGTGACAATCATCCCTCTCAACAAAATTGCCGCCTTTAAGGCATCCGCTCAAGCAATTGCAACAGCGCAAAAGCTAGCTCCTGGAAAGGTTGATCTAGCTCTCACGCTTGTTGGCTATGACGATGAGGTCTCAGCTGCCATGGAATATGTCTTCGGAAACACACTCATCTGCGCTGATGCGGATACTGCTAAGAGAGTTACCTTTGATCCCAACGTCCGCATGCGCAGCATTACACTTGAGGGTGATTCTTATGACCCCTCAGGCACTCTATCTGGAGGAAGCTCTCCCAACTCTAGCGGCGTCTTGCTGACCCTGCAGAAACTCAACAATATCACGCGGAATCTACAGCAAACCGAGGCGACACTCAAGGCCCTTCAGATCAAGATTGCCACAGAAAAGTCCAGGCTTGACAAAGCTCGTCAGATCAAGCAGAAACTCGACCTGCGATTCCACGCCATCAAACTTGCCGAAGACCAGATCAGCAGCAACTCCTCTTCCTCCATTATCCATGAAGTCGAGACCATGAAGCAGACTGTTACTCAGCTTTTTGCAGACATTTCCAATGCTGTGAAGCGTCACGCTGAGGCTAGTGCCGATGTCAAGCGAATCGAAAAGGATATGAAAGATTTTGACAATAATAAAGATGCCAAGCTGATTGAGCTTCAAAAGTCGCTTGATAAGCTGAGGGTATCTTTCACTAAGAACACCGCAGCCGTCAAAACCCTTCAGAAAGAGCTGCAGAGCGCCCAACTCGATTCGGAACAGGCTGGCGCCGACTTGTCAGCTGCACGTGAGCAACTTCATGAGGTCGATCTGGCTATCAAGGCACAGCAGGAGGAAATTGAAGGTCTGACTAAGCAACAAACATCAGTGCAAGAGGAGTACACTTCGATTCAAGCAAGTCTTGATGATGAAAGAGCGAAATTACATGTCTTCAATGATGAGCTCAAGGCGCTAGAAGAAGCCACGCGGTCTAAGACCGCGCGGATTACAGAAGAGTCTCTGGAGATGCAAACCCTCGGTCATGAGACAGAAAAGTTCCATAAGGAGCAGCAGGACGCACGACTCGCTGTCACACATATGGAAGAGCAGCACGAATGGATCTCGGATGAAATGAACCTCTTTGGTCGGCAGGGGACGCCTTACGATTACAAAAGCCAGAATATCCGCGAGTGCCGATCGACGCTAAGCAATCTAACGGAGCGGTTCCAGGGCATGAAGAAGAAAATTAACCCCAAGGTCATGAATATGATTGACAGTGTAGAGCGCAAGGAAACATCGCTCAAACAGATGATGAAAACGGTATTACGTGACAAGCGCAAAATCGAGGAGACGATTGTCTCGCTGGACGAGTACAAGACTAAAACGCTACAAAAGACATGGAAGAAAGTCAATGCCGACTTTGGCCAAATCTTTTCCGAGCTGCTCCCTGGTGGTAGTTTTGCAAAGCTGGATCCTCCTGAGGGCAAATCTATTAGTGATGGTCTTGAAGTCAAAGTGTGTCTGGGTAAAGTGTGGAAGCAAAGTCTGACAGAGCTAAGCGGAGGTCAACGGTAAGTCAACTCACAAGTACAACTTGATCTACTCCAACCTAACCACAGTCACGCAAACAACCCACATTATAGCCATATTAGCTAATTATTCTACTTCTCGCAGATCTCTTGTCGCCCTTTCTCTCATCATGGCTCTTCTGCAGTTTAAGCCTGCGCCTATGTATATTCTCGACGAGGTCGATGCTGCATTAGATTTGTCACATACGCAAAACATTGGCCGGCTGATTAAGACGCGCTTCAAAGGCTCACAATTTGTGGTGGTCTCACTTAAGGACGGCATGTTCCAGAATGCCAATCGCATTTTCCGCACGCGCTTCAGCGAGGGCACTAGTGTGGTGCAGGCCTTGACACCGGCGGACCTGAAGTGAAATTAGTCACCAAATTATTGCGTTGTTGTTTGTTACCTTCTTTTCTCTTGTGTTTACAGGGTAGGTTTTTTCTTCTTTCGTGCTTTGTTTCTGGATTTTGGGATTGGAACGGGGGAAATATATCGGCGATACCAAGCCGGATAGATCCGGCATTGATCTTTCTTCTATGTTTTGTGTTTGGTTGCATTTATATCATAATTTCCTTTTCGGCAAATATTCACACGTTGTCAGTGAGGTACTGTCATTATCCTCGTGCAAAGTGTAATGTTGTATGCGTTGCAGCTCCCGTCACACTAAGTTGCATATTTATGTTTCATTTTGGCTTAACCTTATCATTCACTTACTCGGTCGCGGGAAAGAAGCGCTATCAAGGCTCTACCCAACCACAATACCCATCCCAACTTCAAGCCACGAGTCTGTAGACCGGCCTGGCGCTTCGCTAGGCTGCGGCACAATCTGCAGCGCTCCGTCCGAGTACCTCGATACGTCATACGACCAGTCGGAGCTGAACATAGCGTCCCCCTGGTCAAAGCTTATCTTTGAGATGCCCTGGCCGGACCCTGGCAGTGTTTGGGAGACTGCACAATAGCCCCGTTAGCTTTCGTGTGCCTCATGCGAGACATGGACTTCAAGTCGGGCTTACCTGTGATGTTGGGCCGGCGAATTACCCAGTCCGTGGAATCCTCGTCGAGCTTTTCGGGCAGCATGCATAGAGAACGGATTTCGCGTGTGCCGTTTTCCCCGTCCAGATAACGATCTATCCGGACTAGGCCAAGCTTCCCCTTAACGCCTAGGAACATGGCTATCTCCTCCGGGAGCTCACGGCCCATATTCAGTAGCTTCACAACTCCTTCTCCCATGTTAACTTCCTCGTATTGATAGCCAACATTCTGGATTTCTCTCTGGGTAGGGAATTCCACCGGTAGAATGGCTTCTTTGTCGGGTTGTCCTCTAAAGCCCTTGGTAATCTTGGCCAACAAAAGGGCTAAAAGGCCCTGCCAGCCGCGGTCTACCCAAGGAAACGAAAGAAGAACAAAAGCCTCATTGGGCGCCTTGTCTAGAGAGCCGCGAGTCTTGATTATATCCGGTATCCAGATTTCAACAGACAGCCTGCCCAGATTTGGACACTCCGTGGGCAATAGCAGGTCCCACATTTTGGTGTTAGGTGCTTGCTTAACAAAAGCATAGATAGCATTGTACTGCATGCCGCGACGCACTATTTTAGACTTGGCTATCTCAATTCCGTGGCATGGAATGATGGGGTACACACATAGCCTGGCAACCTTGGAGCCGGTAGCAAGTGGTGCAGAGGAAAAGATTGGTGCAGGTGTAGAATTGGGACCAGAAATGTGTGATAAGGATCTCGTGGGTGGGTTACCAGCACGCGAGGTTCGAGCGGTCAAAAGAGTGTGCGTTTGCACCAAGGCTTCGCTATACTTGAGTGGCAGCGGCGGCAGAATAGTAGCCAGCGGCAAGAGAAAGCAGCAAAAGGTCAAAAAAAGAATTGCATACGATGAAGGCTCGATTTGGGCGAGAGTATCCCAAGTATACGCAGAAAGGTCAATTGTCCGTTGAAGGTACTGGCCAATGCGAAAGGCATCGACCCAGCTGGAAACAGTGGCCACCATTGTAATTCCAGGTGGTGGACTCGGCCTGTTGTGTGAGCGTTGTTGGTTGTACGGAGTTTAGACTAAGCAGCTACAAGGCTTTGATTAAAAGAGGGATGCGAAATAATTTAGGGAATAATAGTATCTGGACTCCGGGCCGCAGACACAATTGGACCAGCTGGTGAATTGATGGAACTGGCTATATGGTTGACAACGCAACAATGAAAAGAATCCGTCATTGGTAAAAGCCAGAAAGATAAGGCTCGAAGTGAAGCAGCTCTGGCGGATTGAGAAGTTCCCCGTTGACTTGAAACTTTTACTCGGTGCTACAGCCTTGTCATGCGGGCTTTGTCAGCGTCTATTGTTTCATGATTGGCTCAGACGTGGAATCGAAATCATCGTGCGTGACAAATAGACTTGCTTTGACTTCTTATCATGGGAAAACCCCAAGAACGGGGACAGGGAGCTTCTGGTGGCTTCAGAACCCTAACGTGAAGGTTGTTCTAGACTGCTTGACCAGGCATGATGTTGTATCAGAGGAGCAAGGATAAGCTTTCCTAGGTCCACATGCCTGTCCTCCCGAAGAATCAAACGGGGAAAAGCGAAAAGGAGTGAAAGGAAAATAGCACCGTGGTGAGTCCTTCCAAGTCCAAGGGTTCCCGCTAACGGTATCGGGACGCATTTTTTTCCTCTTGGTTTTTGCAGGGGAGAGACATCACATCAAGGTAGCTGCTTGATTTCTTCAAGCCCTAACTCCCATCCGCCCACAAAACACTCTGAAGATTATACAAGCATCTCGCACAAAACAAGCAAAGAAAGAAGGAGCAAGAGGGCAAGGACTTGGCTGATATGGAAGGGGCTAGTCAGTTTGTGGGAATTTGAATCTACCACTGCCCTTTCCTTTGTTGGATGTTTCTTTCTTTCTTCCTTCCTTCCTTCCTTCTGAGGTGACTTGGGTAGCAGCAGTGGAGTGGCCTGAACTTCCTCCCTTCACCAACATGAGAAGAAATGGCTTGCTGCAGGGTTAATCAGCATGTGTTCCTTCAGAAGGCTTTAGAGTTGACACCTTGAACGGGTCGAAGTTTTTCTCTGCGGATTATGGAATGGATTTGCCAAGTTTTGTCTCTCAACAAGTTTTGTTTTTAGCTTATTTTACAAGAAGAAAAAGCAAGGATGGGCCATGGCCACTGACCACCCAGCACTCAGCTATGCGCCGGGCTAATGAGGCAAGGAAGCAGCAGTAGTAGTCGCTCCTTGGTGGTACGATGATTGCCCCTCGTATTGTGAGCTAGGATAGAGTCTAGAGAGCGGGAAGGGCGGGAAGAGACAAAAAGACAAAAAGGGCCCTAGCCAGATGCTACTGTTCATAGCGGGGCTTTAGTTGCTTCTGGGCTCTATTCCCTCAATGTTCGCTTTATTAGGATGTCTTTTCTCTCCAAGCTTCTGATAGTTCAGCTTGCATTTGGTATTTGGCTGCACGTAAGCTGTGCTAATTTTGTAGATGTAACCTGCAACTACGCCGGTTAGAAAGCCAAGGCGGCATTGAAATACATGCAACTCGTGGTACTTGTCATATTGCTGGTCCCTCCCCCTCTTTGAAGACGAGGGGACGTCTGGCCTGTGGCTGGCTCCGGCTTATTTACACAGATTCACAGCAGATAGAGCGGCATTTCAGAAGAGACAAAATCTAGCTGAGTCAAGTCGAGTCCAGGCGTGACGCGAGGTAATTGGCCGGATTAATGTGAAAAGGGGTGTTGATGACTAAAACGTCACAAACTTCAGCAGCAGGGCCGGCAAGCCAAAGCCAAAGCTCAAGCTCAAGTCAACAGGAGTTGAGAATACCACCTCTTTGCTAATGGAAATCTGCTTACAGCTTCTGCTAATATATCGATAGTTTATCGATAGTTTATCAATGCATTTATTGCTTGTTCTCTCTTGACAAATCTTTGCATTTCATCCTTTTTATTTCCGCTTGTCTCTGCCCCTTATTTCTCATGCCTCTTGTGGGCAATAGGTACTGTTACTATGATGCCACTGCACAAGTGGTACTTCTGTCTCTCTGTGTACTTATGGACCTTGACTAGGTTGGGGGCAGGCTTCTGATCTTGGCAGCAGCTCTGACCCTTAAACCTGTTATCTACCCTGCAAGAAAAGTCCCAAGTCCCATGTGGTTTAGTGAAGAAGAAGATGGATGGATGGATGGTGGATGGGCTTGTGACTGACTGTACTGGTGTTGTTTTCACATCATAAGCACTATCTTTATCATCTTGTAGCTTGGGGCTTCTTTTATAGCCACTTTTGCCCTTTTTCATCGCCCTTCCTTCCCCTTAACTTATTTTTAATCAGCCTGTCCTCACGACACTCATATTATTTCATTTCATCTAGTGGCTCCTTTGCCTCTGTCTAGGATCCCGATAAGTCCCCTACTCTTTTTCCTAGTGGCTATTTTGAGCCTGTGAGCTGATCCCACGCTGGCTTTGCTATATATATGGACTGCTACTACTCTTGGTCGCCTGCCGCCATGAGCCATCAAATCTGCACATGCACATCACTCCATCCATAAAGAACCGCAACACGCCGCCACACGACACGCCCCAGCGGCCCATTTGATACTGACTGTCCCGCTTTGCATGGTGCTGATCCAAGTCTTCAACGGCGCTGTCAATCCACCTGCCAGCATCTGCTTCGCCGTCTTGCCTTGTCCTGTCATGGGAATGTCTTGTCCTTGAATCTGGGCACCTTGACATCGACTAGCGCCAAGCAAAAAAAAAAAAAAAAAAAGACCGAAAGACCACCATGCTTTGATTTTTTGCCAACCTGCCCATTTGTTTCTTGAAAGATTACACCACTCATACCCAAAACTACTGATCCTTTGGTCCTAGCTGATTGATGGGCTATTAATTTGCCTGAGATCATCACATCAATCCCACCTATCCAACCAATACCTTCCCCGTCTTGACTCTTCTCTTCTTTCCACTTTTGGCTGCGCTATGCTGCTACGAGAGTCGCAATGGAAGACAAATACCTGCATTTTTTAACGTTCATGTCCGGTGGCCAGGACGTGCCTCTGAACTTCTACAGCCCCGACTCCAATACCGATACTGACATCAATTTAAACTTTGATGCCGATGGACCTGCTTCAACAAGACCGCCACCAGCACACCCATCAGGCTCTTCCCAACAAGCATCTTATGTTGCGTCCTCGACTGGCCCTGTTGCCACTGCTAGCCTTGCTAGTAGCGGCGATGGGGCCTCCGCTGTAGTGACCCCCATCTCTTCTTCTGCTGCCTTTGCGCCTACGCCCGAAATCCACACACATTACAACGGCGGTGAAACCACCGTCTTTTCTGTTGTTGATGGCCAAAACTGGCGCAAACGCTCTTCGGGCACCGATCATGTAAAGCATCGCCGCACGCGTTCTGGTTGCTATACGTGCCGAAACCGCAGAGTAAAGGTATGTGCGTACATACCCCACGCATGTAGACTAGAAGAAGCAATGCCTGCCTCCACCATCGAATGAAGGTACGCCATTCTTGCGGCCGGCATAGCTCATAGCAGCAACTATCGATGGCCCGTAGGCATGCTCTTAACATCTACATTGCTGAGATAAACTTGCAGAAAACTGCCCGTAATGCAGGGTCTAATACTAACACAAATTTCGTTGGTAGTGTGACGAGGGGCGCCCTATATGTGAACGTGAGTACATCCCATGTATCAACTAACCATGGAGAAAAGAACCACTGCGACTAACCGTTCTTTGGCTTCTTTCTTATAGGCTGTAGAAAGGGCAAGCGAAGTTGCAAGTACCCCGACCCTGACGAGAAACCCCGCAAGGGCGCAAAGGCAGCCAAACCAAAAGGCCGCGAGGAGTTTAGGCTGCCTCTGATAAAAGCCACTGAATATGCCCACTTCTTGCCCTCATATCATCCCTTAGCCTCTCAAAAGAAGGGCTACATTGCTGACAAGGGAGTCACAAAGCTCGAGACAATCCCGGACCTTGATGACCCCGAGGAACCTCTCATTACGGGTGCCCAACCGCCCGCACTACCCGCACAGCACGACCTCTCGGCGGATGTAGCGCAAAATAGGACAACTAACGCTGGCAGCAGTCCCGTTTCATCGACTGAAACCCCCAGAAAAATTTCCGCGTCTATCTCGCCAACCGACTCTACTGCTGCCAGTAGCGCAGCTGAGGCCGATGGACCGCCTACTAGATCTTTAGTTTCCAAAACATATTCTCATCTCTCTCCCGACATGAAGGACTGCTTAGACTGGTATCACGAAAATATTTCCCATTACCACTACTGCATTCTTAGCGACTCTCACGAGTTTTTCTCTGTCACGCTGCCACGCTTAGCTTTGCTTGATGAGACTTTGCTGTATGCCCTGGTGGGGTTCTCCGTGTACCTGCGATCTTTGACAAACCCAAATTCCGGTATCAAAGACTTTCTCGTATATTTCAACCGCAGCATCAGTACTTTAATTGGCCATCTTAAAGCACGAGAAGAAACTTCAATAGTCAGGTTGATCTCCGTCTTACAACTTGCTACATTAGAGGTTTGTCTTCCGTTTTTCCGTTTTGCCCACTAAAGCCTAGCTCCTGCTAATATAAATATCTACGGCCCTTTTGATAGGAATATCTTGGTGACTGGATTAGCGTCATGGGCCATCAAATGGCTGCTAGGCATCACATCCTACTGTTATATAACAGTGGGAACTTCATGGAAACACCCATTGGCCGAATACTCCTAGCTTGGTATTCGCGGTTTGATTGCTGCGTTGGAATCATAGGCCGTTTTGAAACCGCTCTGCCGAATGACTGGTTTATCAACTTTGCTGAAGTAATGGCTACATGGACTGCAGCAAGCCCCCCTGATACTCAGCTCTTCATTGAGGAAGGAGCTTCGAACTTGCGTCTATGCTCTCATGAAATCGCACAGTTAAACTACAACGCGACGAACAATCGCATCACGATGGAGGGGTATGGCGCCGAACACGCTCGCATATTAAGTATGATAACGAGTTCCTATGAAACTCTTGTCAGCCGATTTGACGACCCGGAGTACCTCATAGACTTCTCCCAAATTTCATATGACGTCAGCCCGTACCAAATTGTCGACCTGACCGACCCAAAGTTCAAGCTCTACAAGGGGCCGTTCTTTGCGTCTAATGTCCTCCGCGCTGAGTTTCACTCCATATTCATGATGCTCAACTTTCAACAAGCTATGTTAGATAAAAAGGGGCCTGCATATCTAGAGTGCCAGCGTCATGCATATGCTATCTGCGCGATCTTTGAGGGCATTTATCGGTACCCCGATGCGCCCAAGGGTGCGCTTTTGCCCGTGCAAGCATGTCTAGGCTTGGCTGCTCTTTTCTTTCCACAAGACTCGCGCCACCGCAGCTGGCTTCGAGAGATGTTTGCGCTCGTTGAGACAATAGGGTAAGAAAGAATGAACCTGTGGCCCTTCTCCAATGATTCCTCCCTCACTAACATCACATAATGTTCCTGTAGCTATATACAGTCTAAAAGTGCGCGAAAGGGCATGACAAAGGTTTTCAACGACGAGACTATTGCCCAGTGGTGGTATCCCGATAAACAGGGCTTCACCAAGATCCTCCGCAGTGTGAGATCCTACACAGACGAGCGGAACTTGCACGCCCAGAAATGGCAAGAGGAGCTGCGTGACATGAATCACATCTTCTCGAAGCTGACAATTGATGCAGAGTAAAGACGATGGCCAATGCGTATATAAAGGCTAATAATATAAGACAGTATTTTGGGGTATTTCTTGTTCATCTATGTCGAAGGATATCTGTCTCTAGATGGATCTAAGAACTATGTATTATAGGTGTGTACGTATAAAAAGGTAAAAAAGATGGAATTAGAGGCTTCGTAGACAAGCAGTGGCAGTGGTGATGATTAATTATTCCCGGATGAGGCCCTTGATGAGTACCATAAAACGTCACAAAAATACAGAGAAAGCCGAGGCGGAGAAAGTTACTTGGTTCGGTGCTTATGCCTCGCTCGTAGTAGCCTTGTTGTTGTCACCCTTGCCCTTGGCCTTGCTCTTTCTTCTCTTTTTTTTCTTGGTCTTCTCGTCTGACTTGTCCTCGGCCTTGAGTCCAACCGTATCCTGCTTTTCCTCAGACTTTTCTCCCTCCTCGTCGGTTTTCTCGTCAGACTTGTCTTCTCCCTCCGATTCCACCTTGACCTCTGGTATTTCATCTGCGTGTTCCTGTTCGCCTTCCTCTTCTTCATCTTCATGTATGGCTTCCTCCTTACTGACTGCGTCGACATCGGATTCTTCGGATTCCTCGGACTCCTCAGTTAACCCATTTTCTGCTTTTGCCTGCTGAGATTCCGGCAACTCAATTGCTTCAGATGTGCTCTCATCTATAGAGCCGTTCGATTCGTCAGTAGCCATTGTCGTAGACAGATTCACAGGGGGCTCTGGAGTTGATGTCTTAGTCGAGGCTGGCGCAATCACAGTACCACCGGAAGCGGTGTGCATAGGCGGGGGAATGGCTGATGGTAGCGTTGTACCAGCAGGAGAGGCAGTGCGCAGTATCGCTTTGGGAGGTCTAGGAGAGGCCTTTTTTGGAAGTTTTGAAGGTGGGAGGTTAATTGACCCAGAGCCAGATCCGGGCCTAGGCGAGGCAGTTTTGGCACGGGCAGGCGTAGAATCATTTGAAGTGATGGTAATATCGTCGCTGAAAGGTTTTGAAGACTCTACGGGAACGGGCACCTGGCTGGGCTTGGCTCGTGAGGGGGATTTCCGCCTGGCAAAATCTTTATCTTTGGCTCCATCTCCCCCAGTCGGTGATGGAAATTTGGAAGAATCTTCAGGTGAAGAAATGGTCTCGGCGTCTTGAGCTACATGAACATTGTCATCTATGTCCTCGGAATGTTGACTCGAAGTGTTGTCTTCCTCATCCTCAGGTACAGTTCCAACTACGCTACCCACCGAGGCAGTTCCACTATGCGCGGTGTTATCATGATTACCGGCTCGTGAATTGGGCCTCTCGCTTTCTTCAGCAGGTGTAGGTGCGCTGGTGTTTTTCGACATAGAAACCTGTTTTATGATAGTTATAGGCCCCGAGACCTTGCGATCCGAGGTATGTTCAACAGTAGGCGCTTGCTGAGAAACAAGACCCTCGGCCTCTGGTGGAAGTTCGTATGCATCGCCAGGCAAAAGGTTGTAAATATTACAGACGGTTTTGAAAAGAATGTAGAGACCGGAGGGATTTTCGACAGCCCAGAAGACTTTGGGATGCAGGAACCAGGCATGAGCAAAGATGCGATGTAGGCGACGAAATACATTGATTAAGGTCTTCATGCCTGGAGTGGTCATATGCGACTCACTCATTGTGATGAAGCGGCTAGGGAATAGCTTAGGATCAGTGATGACATTTGCGGCCCAGTCGAGAGTATGGCAGCAATAGTCGATTGCGCAGCAGCTCTTGGGAGTCTCATGCACGGCACATAGGAACTGCCACTCTGATGCGCGCATTTCGGGGCAAGTGGCGGCACTGCATGGCGGGGTATCAAAGAGGAAGCCAACAATCAGGGTATTGCATTGAGAGATGAGAAAGCGGCAAAGCTCATAGAGCCACACGATACGATCAACGGACGGCGGCGGTTGGGCGAGGATGGCAGCGACGGAACGAGTAACGGGTTTTATCGAAGATTCTGTGTGATAGTAGTGAAGAGCCGCCAGATGTTCCTGGAGCTGGAAGGGCGAATCAAGCTAGAGGAGAGGGGGAAGTGGCGAGTTAGTAAGGGAACAAGGTAACGTGAGTGGAGAATGTAGCTTGTGGTTGCGTGAGAGCGGTTGTTCTGTTGTTGCTTGCTACCCACCTCTGATAGATTGACTAATGGCGGGCCTGATGCCATGTCTTTAGACCGAGTTCCTGGATGCACGCGACGTTTTGAATTTATCCGATACAGCGCGGCTTCAGCCAACTGTTCATTATGGGCTCCATGATCCATCGGGATTCCGGCGGGAATCTCGGCAGGTGGTGGTGGGCTGGGCAGCCTGGGCGAATTGGGTGCTATCGCCGACATTGCAGGATATTTTCAGTGATGAGAAATCAACCGGATTTTGCTCTTATTTGGGGGGGATATATTGGTACGTTTATCGTGGGCGGGCAGACTTTGGGAGAAGTTGTGGTTGCTTATGTTGTTTGTGATTGTGTGTTACAGCAGGACAGCTTGTACTATGTAGTCTGTATGTTGTGCAAAAAGATGTCAAAGACGAAAACTGAAAAGATAGAGAGGTGTCTAAAAAATTTAATAGGTAGCAAGCAATGAGCTTTTAAGGGGAAAGGCCCAGTAGCAAAAAGTGAAGTGTGTCAATTCCAAGGTCGCCGCCTATCAAAATCACACACAAAGTTCGTCAACTAGCAATTATAGATCCTGATTGGTAGTCGCAACAAACAACAAAAACAACGGCAAGTGGATACGAAAAAGACAGCAGGGCGCCTAAGACAAGGAAGGGGTTGTGGGTTAAGAATGAGCACATAACTAGGGTTTGGATAGTGTGGGGCGAGTGGTTAGCAAGTGACAAGTGAGTGACCTTGACGTTACTGTCGCTTGAAAGCATCATCAAACAACTGCTAGTCCCACAGTTTGATGACCTTACTTGGGCTTGCTATAGCCCCAATGAAAAAACAACAAGTCCATGAACACCATTTTCCCTGAATCTAGAGTGAGGGCCTACCCGCCATTATTTCTGCTTTCTTCAGATTTGTGTATACACAATGGACTTTGACGACGATACCCCGCCTGATCTAGTTGACATCTCTACCAACAATGACGTAGTTGATGCCGAGAAAAAACAAGTCAAGGTACCTATAACTATTGTCACTGGTATGATGCTGCCTTGTCGAGATTTTGGTGTACAAGGTACAGTCATTAACTTATTAACTAGGGTATCTGGGCGCCGGCAAAACTACTTTGCTAAACTACATCTTAACAGAGCAGCATGGCAAGAAAATTGCTGTCATAATGAATGGTTTGTGTGATCCTTCACCAGTGAAAAATAAACCTTAACTAATAACTATCGTGTAGAATTCGGCGACTGTAAGTGGCAATGTTATATTATAGGGAAAAAAAAACTAGAGCATGCGGCTAATCCACTATACTCAGCCCTTGATATTGAAAAATCTCTTACGGTTAACAAGAATGGCGAGCAGGTCGAGGAATGGCTTGAAGTCGGAAACGGTTGCATTTGCTGCTCCGTAAAGTAAGTCCCACGAGATGAGTAGCTGGTTCACTCATTGTAACCATCCTTGGTCGTTTGTTTAGACTTAGCTCTAACTCTTCTTGTGTATTTCATTAGGGACACTGGCGTCAATGCCATTGAGTCACTGATGGAAAAGAAAGGCGCATTTGACTATATCCTCCTCGAAACAACGGGTCTGGCTGACCCAGGGAACCTTGCACCGCTTTTCTGGGTGGATGACGGGTTAGGGAGCACCATTTATCTCGATGGCATTGTCACTCTAGTTGATGCTAAAAATGTTCTTAAGAGTCTTGACGATCCTGCTGGCCAAATCGAAACCCACGAGCAAGAAAAACATGGCCACAGCTCATTAATGACTACCGCTCACGTGCAGTTGTCCCATGCTGATGTCATTGTCATCAACAAATCGGATCTTGTGACGGAGCAAGAGCTGGGCATAGTCAAGCAGCGGATATCATCAATCAACTCATTGGCTAAAATTTGTGTGACAGAGAAGGGCGCCGTTCCACAGCTTGAAGGCGTGATCCTAGATCTGCATGCCTATGATAGTGTCAGTAATATCGACAACATAATCCAGGGCCATAGCCATATCGATCTGGTACGTGTATTCCTTCTGCCTCTAACAAATATGGGGGCTGGTGAACAAAGTATCCCTTGTTCGTGCACATCTGACTTTGAAGTAGACAATCTCAACGCTGTCAATCCCTCTCCCTGTCATGGGGCCAAATGGTGTGAATTCCGTGGACACATGGCTCCGATCAGTGCTCTGGGAGCAGAAAATACCGGGTGGCCATGCTGATCCAAGCTTTGAAGTGCACAGATTGAAGGGTCGCCTGGTTCTGGAAAACCGAGAGGTCAAGCTGATCCAAGGCGTGCGTGAGATTTTTGAAATTATTGACACTGAGGAGGTGGTGGATAATGTATCTACAGCGGTAGGCAAGCTGGTGATTATTGGCCGGAGCTTGTCACGAGAGGTGTTGGAGAGTAGTTTGAGGGGGGCGCTTCTGAATACTAATTGACAGGGGAATGAGACGAATAGAAATACAGGAAAATAGAAAGACTTGCATAAAAATGTAAATCAAAATCTAATTAGGTCAAGCTTGACCAAGTCCAGCTTCTGCTCAATCTTTTGATAACTGGCCGGATTCAGAGTGACGTCGTTTAAAGTGGGTCACCTACCAAAACTACCACAGCCTCGTGCAATGCTAAAGATTGCTGGCCAATTAGCAGCGTTGGCCAATGAGAAGGCTAGAAACAGCGCCTTCAAAGGACCACCATAGCAAAGACGGCAGGCCTCTCACCTTCCCGGTGGCCTTGTTTTCTTGTAGAATTCCGTTGCCTCGCCGGACTGTATGCATCTTTTTCTCATTATTTTTTGTTTTTGAAGAAGGAAGGCACGCGCGAAAAATCTAATTGCTCTTTCCTTTGTCAAACCCTCGTGACTTTGGATGAGCTGGCCTTTTAAAGCCCCTCTCATTTTTCACCTTTGCGTCCGGCTTTGGCCTCGTCTATTGCTGACTGTTTTGTTGAGCGTCGAACGTCGAACGTCGTTATATCTCGAATCTCGAATTATCAATCACCGCTTATTTTGTATCTGGAGATACTGATAGTATTTGAATCTTCACTTCTCGGAGAAGTTCATTGCTGTTATCTGGCTACATTCCTAACTTCTCGACAATGAATCGCTCAGGTATGCCATGCTGCCACCTACGTTGTCGTCATCCTCAATCATCACACCAGCTTTAATATCGTCTTCACTTTCCCATGGTCTGCTACTGGTTTACTTGACAGTATCTTCATTGATATGAGGTATCTTGTTATGTATCTCTGGGTTTGTTGCTTGCGTCTCTGCATTTATTCAATAGCCCGGTGCCACTCAACCACTGCGCATGTAGTTGGCTGCTTTTCGTATAATGGCAAGAATGCCATATAATCGTCTGAAGCTTGCCAAAACTGCGTCTAGAGCTGTGGATATCCGGTAGCTATTACGGCGCTTTAAATCAAACTGTAGCTTGCTGCTGGAAGTTTTTGAGCTTCAATGCGCCTGGCATCTTGACTCCCACACAAAATAACCGCAGGGAACTTATGCGACAATGGCGGTGGTCATGTCTGCGTTGATAACTATAACAATGAAATATTTTTTCCAAACGCCTGGACTAACAAACTCATACCTTGCTTCTTTAGGCTCAGTTCCTCAACAAATGCGAATGCCTGTTGGCTACGGCCAACAGTCACAGGCACAGTCTCAATCGCAACCTCAATCCCAGCAGCCCGGGCGTGCAGGCCCAAACCGTCTACCAAACGGCAATAAGATGGGTATGCGAAGCGACCTTTTTGTCGATGTCAGCTCGAATGTGCTTGAGAAATACCTCTAACAACCAATATGAAACCCAAATTTAGCCAATTCGGGATGGGCTTTTGGCGGCAGCGTCCCCATGGGTGCTCCTGGTATGCAGCCTACCTCTCGACCGTTAGGCCTAGGAGCTGGCAATGTGAGCTTTGCCCAGAGCCTGGGTGCGGCTCAAGCAGCGAATCCCCTAGACCCATCGTAAGTATTGGTTTTTGATCTTTTTACCATGCATTTTTTTTCTTTTTACAAATTTCTTTTTTGCAAACTATCTTGCTTTGGTGGCATTGCATCCGTAGCAAGATTTGATGCCAACTTGAGCAAGTTAAGAAGAAAGACGCAGCCGGTGACTTACTACTACACTGAACATAAAATGCGAACCGATATGATATACATATGCAATGCTATGTATGTCGTGTTATGTAAGTGATGAGGCTCTCGTCTTATCTTGGAACTGGGCTGCGTCTGCATCTGCATCTGCGCTCTGCAAGTGTGTGTCCTGTGCAGTAAACACATTATCCCAACTCATGACAAATCCTGCACAAGCAAACCAGAAAGCAAGCAGCCGTTCGTATTCCCTGTCATCTCCATTCTACTTTGCCTAGGACGAACTGAAGTGCTCATAGTACTGCGCCTGAAAAGCTGGGTCTGGTAACTAGGGGTTTGAAACCTATTTAGAAAGAAGTTTTCCCGTTTATTCCTTCTATTTCCTCCCTCTTTTTTACTTCTTATTGCATCTTTCTATGGGCTCTTTTCAAAATTTTACGTCTGGCTTCGCCTTTGCTACATGTGCCTTATTCTGGTTCTCCCTGAAATCGATAGGCAGAGCAAAGTATCATCGACGAACTACTTGCCCAAATACCTACAACAATAGCATCAGCAGTCCTCCGAAACATGGCCCCTACATACCGCCAGAAGGCCAAGCCTATTTTGTCACTGGAATACGGACGTTTTCAACTTCAGGAAAAAGACCTTGGCCAGACAAGTAGAAATGCTCAGACTAACGCCTTCGTATCACAAGAACGGCCTTACTCCTCTGTCTTGAAACATATGCAACAAAAGGCGTCTTCTACGAAGATACAGTCAATACAAAAACTAGAGCAAGTTAACAAGCGTTATTTGCTGTTGAATCCTTATCTTTTTTGCTTTGCTGAGTTTCTAACCTAGTTTTCATGTTTGGGGCTTGACTGTTGTCATTTTGAACTGTACTAACATGTTGACTATGCGCTATAGTGACTTCCCCTCATTGTCGAATAACTCCCAGATGCAGAACGCTGGCCATGCTTCGCTCTGGGCTACAACTGCTGCTAACGGCCCTCGAAGCGTGGGTCCGATTCCTAGAGCGCCGTCAACAACTTTGGCCTCACATATTGCCCAGCAAGAAGATCCGTTTTCTCCAGGCGCAACCAGTGGCCGTTTAAATTCTGCTCAAGGTTCATTCCGTTTTGGGAGCCAGGGAAATATGAATGTTGGGCAGCCCACCCAGCCTCCTCAACAAATGCCCTCATCCAGCATTGATGACTTCCCTCCGTTAAACAATAGAGGTGGAACTACGAATGACACCACCCAGATCCAGAACATGGGCTTCCAGGCTGTTGGTGGTCCCTCAGTGACGTCTTCGGGGCAGAATGCGCAAAGTGCACAGAGTCGTAGCGGGAACGGTCTACTGAATGCACTGTCTGCTAACAACAATAGCAACAACAATGGCGTCAACAACAGTAATGGTGTTACCAATGTTAATGTTAGCAACAGCAATCCCAACAGTAACGGGAGTGGAAACGGCAATAACAACGGTATGAACAACCGAATAATGGCCTCCAATGGAGCTAGTAAGCATCTTAGTATTTCACTTCAATATCGATTGTATACGCAGTTTATTGACACACATTTAGTTACGTCCTCTAGACATCAGGAGCAAAGACCTAGTGTGTCGGAAGACAAAGAGGCACCGACTAGTATTTCGGATAGCAGACATCCCCACGGTGCTATTGGTAACAATGATCAAAGCCGGAAGTCATCTGTTGCCGATGACAACAACGGAGTGGTGCCTCCTTCAGAAGCCCAAAGGGAAATACATGATCCTTTAGGTACCATGCCTGAAGCTGATAAGTGGGGCTTAAAGGGCCTTACAACGTTAATGGAGAGGTATCCTGACTACAATGCTATGCTCTCTGGAATTGACGTGACTCAATTGGGTCTTGACCTGGCAAGCACAGAGTATGTTATGCGGCATCTATGAATATAGTGGAAGCGGAGGATAAAAGATTGCTAACTATGTTAGGATGATTTCGACACAAAACTACTCTCTATTTGATGATATGCTACCTTATCCAGCGATATCCAAGTTCAGACTGCCGGAGTGCTACAACGTTACAAACGTGCAATCCATTGAGCAAGTAATCCGGAGTTTCAACGAAGAGTCCTTGTTCTGGATATTCTACTCGTGTCCAGCGGATGTTCGTCAGCATATGGCGGCAGCGGAGCTGTAAGTTGAGAAGGGAGTATATAAACGAAGGAAACGAAATTTCAGGAGGCTAACACTGGGGGACAGCCACTCACGCAACTGGAGATGGCACAAGAAGATGTGCATTTGGATCACCAAGGATGAAATCATGGTGCCGCAAGCAATAAATGCAAACGAAGAGCGTGGCTTCTACATAGTCTGGGACACAATCTACTGGAGGAAGGAACGCGTACGTATATGCTTTAACTCTGACAAGCGTAGACAACCACTGACATTTGGCGTTTTTAGAGAGAGCTTTTGCTATCATATTCTGACTTGGAAACACCCAACACTCCCGCCCCACCCCAGGCATAAACGGAATGATTTATATAGCAATGGGAGACATCTAGCCAAGATCTGGTGTTGATGCATGCGGATGGGGCATAAGCGTGGTTCCGAATCAGCTGAGTCAGAGGGCTAAGTATAAACTCATTTGCTTGTATAGTTATGTTAAGACTGGTATGTCTTCAAAGAGCGGCGTTTGCTTATTTTTCTTTATAATGATTCGCCGATCTTAAAGGAGACACTATTATACCTGATGGAAAGTCAGATAAATGTGACTTTAGAGACTACGGATAAGTCAATCCGCCAGTCTAGTTTTCTAAGTGGACTCACAACATGCATGGTGTGTAGTATCTACAGGTCTATTGGCAGCTGCATGTGACCCCGATGAAATGATTTGAGCCTAGGGCCGGGATTAGCCGATTAACAGTAGCAAGCTCAGGTCCAAGTACAATGGCAAGTCCTTGACGATCAAGTACGCGACTATGAGGCTTCAAGCTTGGCAAAAATGGCTTGCTGGGGTGTTGTGGTTAAGAGTGGAAAGTAGCCATGCCATTTCACGGTATGAACGACAAGAATTCCTTTAGTGGACTGCTGACAATATTGCAGCCGTTCTAATACCCACAGGATTGCTTGCTTCATTTCGTCTGTGTAGCTCTTGCTTGTTGGGAGTTAGAATTCGCTGAGTTGGTGTTCCTTTGTGTAACCTGGTATGCTACGGGAGGATTCTATTACTGAGACAGAATAGCAGAGAGCCGGATTAGTGAGTTCTGAATATCATAACTTGAAATGGTGCGCAGTATTGCTTTAACCCACTTGATAAGATGTAGTGCGCGGTTTGGCTTCTGGAGGGTCTCCAAAGCTTGATAACAAGTCTAAGCCACGGTATCACAGTATAGAAATGAGTGGCAGTCTCAACTAGTATAAGGCCTTGTCATTTTGCTGAGATGCTATTGAAGTCCTCCATCCACCTTTTCCAAGCTCCACCTCATTCTCATAGCCTCAGTTAGTATCCAGCATACCCCTAGCCCACGATTCGAAGCATCCATGAGCTAAACGGAGCAGTTCAGCCATATCTCCAGTCTCAAACGATCACAAGTCTCGAGTCAAATGGCCCACAGGCCTGATGCTGTGTAGATGGGTGTACTCGTCGGTGGGCTTGCCACGATAGCAATCCTGTGAAAAGTGAAGTAAACATTCCTTCAGAATGCCGTTGTTGCACTAATGCTTCAGATCAATGAGCTTTTGGTAAATGGACCAAGTATGCCTCTTTGTCTAGGAATGGCCCCAGACATTACAGATTAACTTGTAGAGCCCAAAACCGCTATTAAGTCGCTTAGGAAATTCTATGAAGAAGTCTTTCAGCACTGCCGATAGTGGGATCGAGATTCCCAGCGTTCCGGAGACTCTCACAGGCTTCTCCTTTATCAGGCGGAATAGAAGCCTGTCAAATGGTGCTTTTGGACATGTGGACAGCTCGGCTCGTCTTGGAAGTTGGCCGGCTAAGATATCGTAGAAAAAGCAGTTATTTGACATCTAAGACAGGCTCTAAAGTCAAGTTCTTGGTCAAGTCTGAAAAGAAACTCAAGTTTTGTAGCCCATTTTGAGAAATACCATCCTGAATAATGCCAAAACGCTGCCGAAAGGTTTAAGTCACGGTGTTATGATATGTGATTGATTGGTAGTATCGAGTGGTATAAACTGCTATCCTTTGGCATATTTGCGATCGAAGACGTGATTCCGTGCTTGCCGGGCTGCTCTTCATCTGTAGAGCGCCAGCAAGTATCCCAAATACGCCCAGGCCAAGATTCAAAGCATTTGTGGGCTTCTCGGAGTAGCTCAGCCATTAGGCTTCTCGGCCGTCTTTTGTCAGATAAAATTGGCAGTTTAAAACATAGCTATGAAGTTGTTAGAGCCGTAGTTCTGCGTTTGCTGCTCAGTCAGTTACTCAAGGTTGCAAAAGGGTTACATGGCTATTTTCTCCTTCTGTTGGGTAGTAACCGAGTAAGAATACTCTAGTCGGGTCGGTCGCTGACGAAGCTTCGCTAATGTGTTATTGATTGCTGAGGCCTAATGTAGGGTCAAGAGTCAATATACTGTGCCCAACAGTGTCAAGGCATCTGTTATCTCTAATAGGGCTAGTTTTAGAGAGATTGAGGTTAGCCCAAGCCTAAACTCACTACAATGCTTGAATTTCAGTATGTGATCACTCCATAGTCTTACATTCGAAATTATTACTATCCTCAGCTTTGCCTGCTGTCACTACGTCTTCAGCCCGCACTGAATGTCCCAATGTCCCTCTCCACCCTAGCTCTTCAGGCAGTTGATATCATCAACATCCAATCCTATGTCAAGTTAAAGACAAAAGAAATAGAGCAGCAGCCATGGCCGTTTACATGCAGACGCTAGAATGAAGACTGAGTCACCCTGGAAATCGAATGATCCCACCAACATTGAAGCAGTACTTTACTGTCGCAAATTCTGAGTATTATTTTTTGGCTCCGACGTATCCACAATGGGATTGTGAAACTCAGCTTCATCTCCGCATTTTCATTCGATCTTCCATGCCGCGCCCCCTAGTCGCAGACAGCTAGCTTTAGAAGTGCAAGCTACCATGCAAAGCTGCGTGCCATGAATAGTTAAGCACCGCCATCCTTCTGATGGAGAACTACCTACTCCTAGCAATTGAGGGGTTGGCCTGAATCAGAGCATCGGCCTAATACAGCGAACCTTGTAGAGGGCTCATTCTGTCTGGTAGCCAGCTCGGCATCGTTTGATCCCTGTGATTCCCGTTGATGAGGCTAAATACATTGAAGTTCAGTAAGAAACCTACACTTTTAGTGTACAGCACCCCCTACGGCTTCACCCACACGTATGTTTCTCAAATAGCGCACAGCTGCCGAGGCATCTTCAGATGGATGATTTTGTCGATGCAGACCTCTATTTCAAGCCAAAAGCATCAATAAATAAGCAGCAGTCATGTTCCTCTTCCTGTTGACGTCATCTCTACATCAGAATAGAGACCCATTTTTATGAATGCCCCACTTTATAGGTGAAGCTCAAGTTGCACAAGCTAGACAACAAATTGTGTTCTCATCAAGACAATACCATTGAAACAATAGCATAATCACTAAGTCTTACAACGAATACTGTGGTCATCATACCTGAAATCATCGCCTTCCCCTTTTTGCCGCCATCTCCAAGGCTGTACTCAGAAAATAGCACCCAAAACGCAGTAGCGAACACAATGTCTGCCCCGTCTATCCCGAACCTCCTCTCGCTTCGCGGCCGAGGCCCTGGTGCCTCTCGCCGAGGACGTCCCGGCAACAACATCAAGGGCTCTCAGAGCTCGCGGGGATCGCGCGATGCCGTGGTTCAGGGAACTGATACAGACGCAGCAACCTCGCGTCTAAGTGCTGTCGAAGTGGGGTATTTAGCGGACCCGTTTGCTCAGTACTTTGTTGGTACAGTAGGGGCTGGTGCGCCAACAAGGCGGCTACCAATCATTAATAGAGGTAAGCCTTAGGTACTGATATTTCAGGTCACGAGGGCCCTTGTCGCTGTGCTACATCCAGTATAGACGGGCTGGAATTCGCGAATATGCGAGCAGAGATGCTATTCATTTATGGCTACCCGATGACTACAAGACACGCAAATTTCACTAACATCTCCCCTTTAATCTTTTTGTCAGGCACATACACACGCACAACCGCATTAGACCGGCTCGTTAAGGGCTTCCTGCAGAGCAACCCTAGCAGTGAGAAGCAAATCATCTCCCTAGGCGCAGGAACCGACACGCGCAGCCTGCGGCTCTTCTCGCAACCGTCAGCCAGTACGGGCTTAATCTACCACGAAATCGACTTCCCTATAGCCACTGCACAGAAGCTGGTCACCGTGCAGAGTCATCCAGCGCTGCAGCGCGTGTTCCAATCCACGGCCGAGGTTTCTCATGAAATAACAGAGGGCCAGTCAGTAGCTGTAAAGTCCTGGTCTAGCGTTCCAGCGCTGGGTGGGCAGTATTTCTGTCACGGCGTAGACCTACGACAACTAATAGGCACAGCTGGACGCAAAGCCATGGATCTCACAGGCCTACGGACAGATATTCCGACGCTACTCCTATCCGAGTGCTGTCTATGCTACCTTGAGACACATGAGGCTCAGGCCGTCATAGCCTACTTTACTACCCGTATCAACGATGTAGGAATCGCGCTGTATGAACCGATTAGACCCGACGATGCATTTGGCCGCATGATGGTCTGGAATCTAGCGGCGCGACAAATCAGTATGCCAACTTTATATGAATTCAAAACACCACGCGACCAGGAACTACGGCTAAGCCAGGCAGGTTTCAGTACGGTACATGCAGAAACCGTAGAGAGGCTGTGGGGTCGCTGGGTGACGGAAGAGGAGAAGACAAGAGTCGATGGCCTAGAGGGTTTAGACGAAGTCGAAGAGTGGAATCTACTGGCAGACCATTACGTGATAGCGTGGGGATGGAGGGGAGCCGGCTTTTCTCAATGGGAGGGGTCCAACTTGGCTGCTTGAGAGTCACAGACAAGAAAAAATCACATGACGAATGGACACACTAGTAACAGCCCTGTTACAAAGACAAGCTAGTCGACAATACTAATACCAACACCGACTCCGGAACGCCAGGCTGTAAAAAAGACCCAAACAAGAAACAAGCCAGCACATAGTAGATATAGAGGACACGACTTCCAAATTAGAACTGGATAAATCAACGTTAGCACACTGGACAAAAGCCCCTTCACCTATGTCTAGACTCACAATGTTCAAAGGCATGCTGTACTTCAAGCGCGTGCCACCCAACATTGCGCGTGTCTTCTTAGGCCTCTCTTGTAGCCTGCGGTACGCTTCCTGCACATGGCGTGGCTCAACAGGCACGCGGCCCTCGCTAGGCAAATCAAACAGGCCGCCCTGGAACAGCTTGCGCTTCTTTGGGTTATCGCCGCCACTCTGCGCCTTAAGCAGATCCTCGTGCTCCTTAATACGCAGGGCATTCTCCGTCAGGTACTGCACCATCTCGTAGGTAAGGAAGCCAAGGATATCGACAATATCATCAGATGGCTTGCTGTCAGTCACAAGACCAAAGCCGGCCCATTCGCGGAAGCGTTTGCCCTTACGGTACGTGAATGAGGCTTGGCGATACTCGGACCATGTGACATACTCGTCTTTAGTCATGGCCTTAGTGCGCTCGTCAGCCTTACGTAAGCGTTGCAGCGTGAGGTAATTGAGTTCTTCTTCCTCCTCGTCATCTTCGTCATCGCGCTCTGGTACTTCCTGGCCGTAGAACGAGGCAGGTTCCCAAGGCAATCCAACCTTGGCCTTTTTGTTCTTTTTGGCCGCCTCATCAACCGGCGGCGCTACAGCATCATCAGCACCGCCAATGTCGTCACCTCCGCCCTTGTCGTCCGAATCTTTAACGTTCTTGCGCACATCCTTCCACGAGAGAAAGGTCCGCAGCCGAGATACTTTAGCTTGGTCGTGGCGAATCTGGAATATCAGGTCGTTAATAGTTATAGAACGAGAACCGCGACGTGCAGCAAGCTCGGTGCTGGTACGAAGCTACAAACAAACAAGGCTGAGGTTAGAAACAGAATGCCACCAGATCCAGGAAGTAAAGCTGGTCATGACTATGACTGTACCAATTCGACGACTTGCTGTCGCACAATATCCTCGATTATTCCAGTAGTTTCTACAGATGGCTCGGCAGTCTCACCAGAGACGTACATCATCTAAGGTAGAACGCAGAAGTTAGCAGACCTCACCCCCTAGGCAACATGGAGTCTAAATCATTAGAAGAAGCTCACCTGGCTAATCTCCTGCCGGTACTTATACGTGCGTTCGGAAGACATTTTCTCCACGAGTATCGCCAGAAAATGAACTAATAAAAGCGGGATAAATATGCAACACGGGCCACAACTTCGCAGGTCTTTAATGACGTCGTTGTGGAGAGGGCAAAGGCATGATGATCTTAGCTTGGAGTTTAGCCCTTGTTACAATTCAGCCTTCGCGCCGGTTAATCTGCGGGTAAGCCGATAAGCGCACTGATAAGCTGCAGAAGGCTGTTGTACAACTAGATGGTAAACTACAACTACGACTACAATCATGCAAGACTGAGGTACAGGCCTATTTTCCACAACCCATTATATTATGTTCAGCAAAGCAGGAGGGAAGATTAAACCCTCAAATGCGGGAAAACGAAAAAGAAAAAGAAAAACAAACGCCATGATATCCGACATCAAGCCGCAATTCTCCACGTGTTCTGTCTATTCAACCCCTAGCCCTCGACCCATGTTCACTCCAACTTGTCCAGATGTTCTAACCGCGTTAAAACGACCTGTTTACTCGTCTCTTCGATCTCGCCAGCCAAAAACACCTCGTCCAGAATAGCGTAGACCTTGTAGAAATTGAAGACCAGATCTAACTCGCAGACATTGCCAAAGAATGAGTCGAGCACCTCAACAAAAAAGTGAATAGCTTCGAGGTAGGCCAACTCGTTGTCATTGGTGTCGACGCACGCGCAGAAGAAGAGGCCGGCGTATCGCCGGTAGACGATCTTGTTGTTGCGGAACTCGACAAAGTTGGACTGGTATTTCTGGTCGCGCGGAGCTACGAGGCGGTGAATCTGCGGTGGGAGAGAAGGCGAGAAAGAAGCGCATGGCGCGAGTTAGCAACTAATACGCTACCAAGAATCTTGTAATATGGCAGGCAGCAATAACTTACCTCGCCTTTGAGCTTCACCTTCTCCTCGTCGCTGTAAGGCACGTACCACTTGGCCAACCGGGTCTTGCCCCTAATCCCAGACCCGTTGTGTTAGCTCCTTGGAAATCGTGCTGGCTGGGCCTGTGGTAGTCGTTAGGGCTATCAATAATGCGCTAGCTTACTGTCGATTCTGAATCAAAATAAATGACAACATGGCAGCGGACTTCTATCGCGTTTTCAAGGGTAGAAAGCAAGGCAACATGTCTCCAAGCTTTCAGGTCGCAAGTGTGAAAGCCTTGGAAAGAACGCTTATGGAACATGTTCTACCGCTATTTAGCCGATACTGTAGTAGGGTTAGGGTATGATATCATCACGTTGGTGATCTTGTGCACTATGCAAGCAAACATTGAACGAGTGCTGGCTACGAGGGGCGGGACGGTACGGTATTGAATGGGACAAAAAAGAATAAATGTGCACAGAAAAGCATCCCTCTGCCCATATCCACATCACCTGACGTCTCTATTTCTTTAACGCCGCAAACCTTCGTTCTAACTCTGAAATGTCAGGGACTTTGCCTTCTGGCCCTGGCTTTTTTGCTGCAGAAGGCCTCTTTGCTTTCATTGCTAAGCCTGTCAACTCTTTGGAGTCAAGAGTAACTTTGGGATGCACATTGTCGGTCGACATTTTTGGCGGCGCTATCCGCAGCGGCGACCGGGCCCCGATATCTGCTGGGGGCGAGACTTCGCTGAGTGCTAGTTGCTCCTGCTCCGCCTTGGACAAAGCTTTCTCCGCACTCCCGCCGTCGCCGTCCTCATCACCTGACTGTGCATCTTTCGCTGGCGACTGCTCTGGCCATAACACACCATACGCCTTGGCGATCTCCTCTAGGTATCCCTGTACTAGCTCCTCGCGTGGTGGTGTGACCTGCAACTTCTTGACGACGTTGGGGCTGACGCGGCCATTGGCATTTGTCGTTGCAGATAAGACAAACTCCTTGCCGAAGCGTTCGGCTAGAAGTGTGCGTACGGTCTGGAGCTCCTTAACCTCGGTCTTGGGAGCGGCATAAATGAGGCTATGCACGGCTTCTTCGAGCCCTGGATCGCATGGGCCCAAGCCCTCAAGCAGTCCGGCCCGCGCAAGAAGCAGCTCGCAATATAGCTCAAGCAGCTCATGCAGCTCACTAATGATATCGGTACGGATTATATTCTCGACGCGGATGCGTGCAGATTCGATCTTGCCTTGCTCCAACAGTTGGGCCATGGCGCGGCGGTTTGTTTTCGAGAGACTGTCATCTCGTTGCTGGATCATGCGGAGCCGCGCGATGGCGAGCTTAAGCTGGACCTTGAGCTTTGTCTAATGGAGGAAGAGAAACGACAGAGGTAGTCAGTAGGTGGCTTCTCGAGAGACATTGTGAGGGCCGGAAGAGATATGCTTACTGTGTAAGATAAGTATGGTGGCGCCATTTTGAATATAAACGTTGCGATGGCGCAAAAGCAGACTAGGGATATTTATTTTGCAACAGATCGATCGTTGGGCTCTTTGTCAGGCTATGAAGCTACGCACTTTTGAGGTCTTTGTACAGTAAGCAGGCAGCCTTTTGTGTCACTAGCGGCACTGCTTGATGACGGGCTATTAGTGGGTTTAGCGGGGGCTATCTTATCGCTGACTGGTTGGGGGATCATGTGCTACTTGAGCTTAGGGTTAATTTCGCGATAACTGAGGGTACTAATTGGAAACTTCAGCGCAAAAACCTTGCGTTTATCGGAATGAATGTTGGTTGCGCCTCGTACTCCCGGGATTTTACTGTCTGCAAGTAGCAGGACAAGACGGACACCTCGTTCATATCCTGCTACATTTATCCAGCTATCAGGTGGTTTCCTTGGGCAATATGTAGTGTAATTTAATCTCAAACGAAAACTAGAGTTTCTGGTGTTGTGTGTGATGAGACGCGGCGATGACGAGATATCGTCCTGTTATTGGTAGATTTACATCTAACAATTGCTTGTGTGTTTGCCTAGTCTGCATTTGTTTTCTTTTGGCTAGTTAGCCTCCTGCCCCTGCTGTCGGTATTTCTCCTCTCTTCTTCTCTCTTCTTGTCCGTTAACTCTTAAGCCGCTCGACGTCTCCCCGCGTCCGTGAAGCCATTTGGCGCGATTACAAGGTCAAAAACCTACACTACATTTTCACTGACGGACTGAGAATTTTGTATAGTGGAGCGGTAAAAGACGGTGGCTACAGAATATATCAAGACTGTGATGCAATAATGTAGTGTAATAAGAAGAAGCCTACACTGTACATTAACATAGAAACGCAGATGTGGTTATTGAATCGGCGCAAAGAGAAATCTCAAATAGAAAAACAAGGCATGTATAGGCGCAGTAGATATGCGCAGCAGTCTGGTTCAGTTAGAAGGCATACGAAAACAAAAGAAAACCAACTAAACAACAATCGTAAGTAGAACGCTGGGAGGATAAAAAAGAAGAGAAAGAAAAGAAGAGCAAGCAAGACTTTGAAAAGCCCTGCCATCACTTGTATTTCTATGCATTTCGTCTGTTAGTAAAGCAAAGTCCTCCTGATTATCGGTACGACTAGCACTTCGTTTCATACTTACATCATTAGTTCTTCCCTGATTTACTGAGTCTAGCGCATTTGTCGCACCCAGGAACGTCTGGCCAATAGCCTTGGACGCCCCGATAGCTGGTCGGAAGATGATAGTTGGCGCAGCTCCTAGCACTGCACGTGCAGCACCTGCTGGCCCATTGCTCTCCATGACTTGTGTTGAGACAGCCACGATTGCATCACGTGCCATTGTGATATCGCGTGTGAGGCTAGTGTAGCCGCCACGTAAACCTTGTACTACGCCTAGTGGCTGGTTGGCATAGGGGCTGATGACTCGCCTATCATCGTTGACCGTGTAGTTGTCAATGTTACCGCTGGAGGTTCTTGCGAATTGCTGTTGCTTCTGCCCGTTATTAGAGAGCAGACCTTCGGCTCCTTCTAGGGCATTCTGAGTGCCTACGGCTACTTTAGCGCCGAGTTTAATCACGCTCGTTCCGGTGTTGCGCACAAACGACATTGCGCCCTTCTTGATGCTGCGAAGAATACGGCCGTCTTTGCGATACTCAGCCATGGGGATTTCAATTAAATCCTTGACGCCACTGCCGACATCGACTAGCGGCCGCATAAACGACAGTCCAGCTAGAACTGTGGCCAATTGGAAGCGCTTGACATCGGGTGTCCACAAATCGTTGAGCATTAGGCCGACTCTATCAAAGCCTGTGACGCCGTGAAGCATGACTCGCCGTAGCTCAATGTGCGTATCCTGCAGCGTGACAAAGTTCATGAACTCGCTAGTCTTGCCTGACCGCAGGGCCACATAGTCAACATGCCGTGGCTTAAAGTCTAGCTTGAGCGGAATGCGTTGGATCTCAAAGCGAGACACAAATGGCACATCGCCCGATGACTGGTGGATCGGCGTTCTCTCGTCCTTGAACGCAAAGAAACGTGTGATAAAGTCTAGTGCATCTTGGTCCACGTGTAACCGTAGCGGCAAGACCTCTACCGAAATGACAAACTCTGATGCTGCGAGATCAGCTACTGGTTTGACGTTTAGCACCTCTAAATGGATCATGTTGGAGTCAAGTTCACGCTCTCCAGCATCACGGTCGTATGTGGCAAACTTCCTCCACGAAGATTGGGGCATGTGATCAATGACGTCGAGAGATTTGACGCGCACATCAATGCAGCTTTGTGTTGGCCCGGAGCCAGCCGGCAGCATTGCAATATCTACATGAATGTCGACAGCCTCAAAGGCAATCTTGTGCTTCTTGCTGCGCTGGAGTCGAAGCTTCTGTTGGTGGCACTGACGCTGCGCAGATCTAGATTCCCTAGGAACCCCTCGCTCGGAATTGCCAGGCCGAATGGTGCTAGCTGAAGTCTGCGTAGTAACCGTCGCAATAGACTCGGTATCGCCAGTATCACCACCAAGCTCGCAGTTAATGGCATTTGTGAGCTCGTGTGGATCTTGACGAGGCGTAATGCCAATGTAGATGGAGTTGAAGAGAAAATCGCCAATCTCAGTGTCAGTCTCGAGCAGGTCCTCGCCATCCGAGTCTATACCACTCTTGCTACCTTCAGTCGCTGATACAGCGCTGCCAACTTTGTTGCCATGAGCTGCATCACGGCCTTTGTGCTCCACAGCCTTCTTCTGCACGCCTAAAACAGCATCCGATATGATATCACGGGTGGCAGCCCAGTCATAGCCGTCAAATAGCTTCCAGAACACGCTTACTTCGCGCACCGTGATCTTGACTGGGCTCGCATCGACTAGGTTCTTAGGGGCCACAGCATAGCTTCCCTTGGCAGCATCCCACAGTCGTGCATTTTCAGCAACCTCTGCTTTGTGCTCAAAGTAGTTTTCATCGAAGATTAGCTCGCTGCTTGTGCCATAAGGCTCTTCCTGGGAGAAAGAACCAGTGTTTTTGTGGCCCAGAAGAACGCCATCGCGGGTATCTTGTGTGGTAGTGATGGAGTCTGTCATCGATGCTACGTCAAATAGCTTCTCCCCTTTCATTGAAGGCCCTATGAGGCCAGGGCTACAGCTGTCGCCGCCATAGTTTTCGGAGAAACCTGCTCTCAAATCGGCCGTGCTGCTTGCCAATGACGACATATTGTCGTAGTCGGAATCACCGCTTTCATAGCTGGACACATGGCCAAAGTCATTCTCAAAGTCATAGTCGCCCTCAGCTTGCCCGAAAGCATCGCCCGAAATAGATGCAAGCAAGTCCTGTACCTCTATAGCCGTGCGGTACTTGATTTCAGTTGAGGGAGGTGTGGGCGGCGAGAGTGCATTTGCAAGAGCAATTAACGTCTGCGTTGAGTCAGCACATGTTTCTAGAATAAACAGAGCTTTCTGCATGTCGATGAGAATTTGCCGCGAATCAGACTCAGGAAGCATTGCGCTCTTAACTGTAGTTACAGATGATGAGATGTAGCTAATGTTAGCGAAGCCACGTTTTGAAAGGCCAGCCGTTAGCACGGACTCGGCATGGTCATTGTGGCATGTTATAGTGTCCTCGATGGGTGTCAGGACTTCAACGTCATCCACCAGCATTAGCCAGGCCTTGGCCACATTGACCTTCACATCAAAGTTTCCATTCTCCGGCAGCGTGGTTGTAAGATAAGACTCGCCAAGCACCGCATACATCTTGGCCGGTATCCCCAAAGGGTTAAAGCCAATGAGGGTGTCTCGGAGGGCCAAGTCGATGACCAAGGGCTTGGTTGCCTTCGTTTTCCCCTTGGAGTTCATTGCCGGAGCCATCTCAATTCCAAGGCCGGCGACAGCTGCCTCTCCTAAGTTTGCCACAGAGGCTGCCAATGTCTCCTCAAATTCCTGGGGCGTGGTGTCCTCCTCAAGACCCAATAAATCCATCATCATTGGCACCCGATACTCGATAGCGACATCCTGCACCCGAACCCTGATGACCGGCTCAAAATCGTCACCAATCATACGCACCCGAACAGCTACGCTAGATTCAGGCGAAAGTCCTGATGGTACAGCAATGCCCCGCACAGAATCGACAAGTGTCTCTTTACCATTGCGATCAACGCGGATTACACCAACCCCCACAGAAAATAGCGATGGGAACCCAACATGGGCAACCTCAAGCCTTCTAAGATCGCAATGGAAGATACCTAGCTTCCCGCCAACATCAGCCGATATTTGAGTCTCTTCTACGCCAGCTAAGACAAGAATACCAGGCCTATCATCTTCAGGAAACATCAGGGCCAGAGGAGCCAGCTTGCCCACTTCATCGCCAAGGTCTGAGAGGCATTTTAGAAGAGTCAAGCTGCCTAGGCGAAGCTGGACAGACTTGGTCTTGATGCGAAGCAAAGACCCTTTCCGGCGTTGGGCAAACAGTCTATCGACCATCAAATCATTATCGTCTTTGAACTTTGACTTTGCTGGCATAAGCATTTCCAGCAGCCGCGAAATGTCCGACTCCAGGGGTCTTCCGAGGAAATCGACCCGGGTATCGTTTAGCTGTAGTGTAATGGGAACGCTCTGTGTCTCATGAGTCCAAGGGCCAGTTATCTGGATTTGCGAAATATAGGCGCCGATGCCTTCATTGCGCACAACAGCCTTGACCAAAGTTGTATCAACGTCAAATCGGCATATCTGGCTCACCAGACGCAGTCTGCAGCCTCCAATCCGGAAATCAACCTTGGGACCACTAGGTGAAACTTTATCATTATTGTCCGTCTCATCAAAGCGCACACCTCTAGGCCTCATTCTTGGCGTTGTTGCTGATGCCGACCTTTCCCGCGGCTGGAACTTTGTCTGTGTTTCCGGTTGATGACGCGAAGGTAACTGTGAAATCATAGACAGCCCCATGTCAGCAAATTCAGAGACGCCACCAAAGTGGTCAAAAAACTCGTCTAGCTTTCCCAGATTGAGCTTGGCATATAGCGGCAAAGTCAGCACCATGACGCGTGATTCAACGGCATTCTGTGATAGCGAAACCTGGATGTCAGCGCTCTCATTGTAGGAGGAATCCTGCATGGAAGAGACCTGTAGTTTCGTCTCGTGCTCGAACCAAACGATATGCTCATTTGCATATCCAAAAGAGACTTTTCCCAGAGACAGATCAAACCTCTCCTTGTCCTGTTCCTGGTGCATCTTGGCGGCGACATCTTTGATATCCGCACGAAGGAGGACACTTGGCTCAGCAAGATTGGATGTCGTAGGCCTTTTGACACTGTCTGAGAAACACTTGAACCCATCGACCCTATCAACCAGTGATAGGGAGATCCACTCAAGAGCAAACTTGATGTTGGGAACGAACGCCAAAGGGTCTTTTTCTTTTGATCTGGTAGATTGGCGTTGCTTTGATGAGTGGCCAGTCTCATTTAAAGTGCTTGTATGAGAAAATGCATTCGTGAGTTTTGATAGCATCGAAGCAATCAGGAACCCTAAAGAGACATCGATCTGGATTTTCAGGGGCGAAAGTTCGATGTCAATTGACTCGGGCGGTTTTGTTGACTTCATGTACGCCTTGTAGTCGTCAACACTAATATCGGGAAGCGTCTCAAATGTGTTGTGCATAAAATAAGCGCCAGGTCCTCCTAGATGAATAGAAGCATCCAAGTTATCACCAGAGATATGCTGCTGCATTTGTGGATGCTCCGCAGAAGCTTCTACAGGTGGCTGTGATGGAATGAAGATGGACACCTTGTCCAAAGATATTATTTCCTTGGCTATTCGCGGCGGTCCTTGAGGGGTTGGAGGTCGTGAGGCCTCATCTTGTGCCGTTTTAGCCAGTTCCGGAGTAGTGGCTTCAACAGCATCAACTTCAGGGATGAGAGCCTCTTTGGGGGCTGTTGAGTCGGCAGCTTCGTGTTTGAGGGTTTTGAAAGCGCTTTTGTAGCGAGAATTCCCAATAGTTTGAGAGTTGGTACTAGAGCCTAGCTCAGAAGTTGAAGCTTCACCCCAGCCTCCGGGCATGTGGATAGACTTGTCATATGCAGACTGTAGAGCAGAAGAGATCGAAGTTTGATTTGATGGAGGCTCAGTCTCCAAATCGACCTGGCTTTGCTGCAACGGAAATCCCTGGGAGATGTCATAAACCTGTTCAGAAAGGGCTTCAGTTAGACCCGGATCCATAGCAGTAGGGTCTATGATTGTAGTTGGAACGTTGGAATCCTCCTGAGATTGATTGTTAGAATAGGGTTCGACTGCAGGGTCCTCTTGAATCCAGGACACAGGTTCATGCTCCGGAACTACGGGATGCGGAAGGGAGATGGCGCTCATATATAAACTTTCAGCGTGGCTATGCGTGAACATCCGAGAGGTTGTCAGATCCTCATCAACATCACTTGAGGAGCTGCTGTGCGAAAATGATTGCAGGTTGTGAGAACCTATATCCTCATCCGAGTCATGGATCAAGAGATGTATTGAATCAGGAAGTGGTGGTTGGGAGTTGATGGTAGGTGTCCTTCCAGAAGCATCCATGACTCTTGCCGGGGATTGTTCTGCTGTTGATAGGTCGAGAAACGGTAGTAAGCTCTCAGTAGAGCCGATGGTTGAGTGTTCGGACAGATTGGTTAGGGATTGCCGAGGAGTTGCGGGGTCCTCATCAGGGATTTGATCTGGCGAGAGGCCTAGTGCAGGCTGCAGTCTAGACTGGGTGTCATGGCCGAGTGAGTACTTTGAGGCAGCAGGAGAGCCTGTTAGGAAGTCCTCGCCGTGGTAGGAGTGTGGGGCAAGTCTTGTTAGAAAGTCCGCGTCTCGAGACAGCGCGCCAGATTGCACTGAAGAAGGCGCGGGCGAAGGTGCGGTAAAGAGAGAAAACACTCGTGGGTCAGATACCAGATAGGCATGGAGATTGTTGATGGCAACATGTCGCTTGCCTTGTCGTTGTAAGGGCTGCGAATACAAAGAAGGAGAGGAGCTCTGGCTATTAGGATCGTTGGAGTTGCTAGGCTTTGAAGTAGTCGAAGCAGAAGAAGTGACGCCTTCAATCTCGATGCTGTCAAGCTGTAACACAAAGCTAATAGTTTCAGTTGGTTGCGAGGCAGTGTTGTTATAGTGGTTATCGTTAGTTGGAAGGTTGGTATCAAATTTAAAAGTGACGTCACTGATGGTTACTTCAACCCTATCAACAATCCCCTGCAAGAAGCTAGCCAAGAAGCCCGGCAACGAGAGGGGCTGGCCCGTGCCATATTGAGTTTCACCGCCGCTTTCGTCATCCTCGCCATCGCCGTTGCCTTCGCCATGGCCATCAGCGCCTCTGCCTGGCAGGGCAGATGGCGAGGACTTTTTAGAGAGCGCCTGCTCCAACTCGCGCTTCTCTGTCAAGGACTGCATATCGAGAAAAGACTGGGCGAGATCAACAGCGTTGGGTACCAGGGGCGACTCATTGTGTTCTCGATGCGCGGCGGTGTCGGTAGCATCTTGAGGGGTATATATGGGGTCATCTGCTAGCGAGACTGAGACTTCTATAGCCTGGACGCTAACACATATGGGGCTCGTGTAGAAGTCGATGGGGATCGAGACTTTAAGTAGACGAACGCAGGCTTTCCGTATTTGGAGTGCGGGGGGAAGCTGAAGGATACGCTCGAGTTTCTGAGGCAGTGGAGGAAAAAGAGTCATTAGTAGAGAGAAGACAAGAAGAAGCAAGAACAGAGATATAGGCAGAGATAGCTAAGAACGGCAGTTGAAAGTACTCACCTCCAGCCTTAAGCCGACGTCACGAAACTCTAGCACGGTATTGCGACCAATGGCCAGGTCTAGATTGTCGATATCAATAGCATCGGTATCCAAGAAATCAAGGCGCGACAGCGCATGTCGCAGCAGCCGTTTAGGCACGGCAGACCCTGAAAAGGCACGAAACATCGAGACGATGTTTGCCTAGCCTCAAGCTGGGCGGTGAGGGGAACAAGTACAAGGGTAGAAGGAGATGATGAGGAGGGGGAGGGAGACAATACTCGAGAAGAGTTGGAAAGAGGGGGCAAGGGGGCTTTAATATGACGAAGCGACGGCCACGCAGGAAGATTGAAGCCAAAGGTAGGAATAGAGACAAGGGACAAGAGAGAGAGAGAGAGTAAGAGAGTGTGTGAGGTTGGATGGGGATAGTGGTGATTGGCTTGGCTTGGTTGGTGAGAAAGTATAAAGAGTGGAAAACAAAGAGACAGTAAATTAAGAAAATTGAATAAAAAATGAATCTCAAGGCAGAAGAAACAGGCAGAAGCAAGCAAAGCGCTCCTCAGAACACGGGAAAATGAGCCAGAAACAGAAACAGATAAATCAAATCGGAAGAACAAAGAAATAGCAAACAGCGACAGCGACAGCGACAGCGCAGCGACTGTGAAGCGCCCGCTAACCCTAGCTAGACGAGTCAGGCACAGGCTTATCATGAAGCAAACCCTACTACTGTCAGCAGCTTCCCCTTAGGTATTCGACATGTTTGCATGCGAGTATGCATCTGTGCTTCTTGAAGTCGCAACTTCTGCAAATGACCCGTTTGTACCGGTACCTTGTTGTACATATCCTGCTCCCCTTCATCCCCAACAACACAGTGGTTTAGCACACCAGGTCTAAACAAAGCATAAACACTCTGGTCAGCTACCATCCTAAAAGCCAGCCGCCGTCTACACATGCGTACGACACATGATCACTAGGTATAAGCCAAGCTAGCATAGACCCTAGTCATTCCCAAGGAAGCTAATCAGGGTCGTTGCCCCTTTGCTGCAGCACCGGTTAAAGAGGAAAGAAAGACTTTGCCCGTCCTCAAATACTACTTGCTTGCATACTTGCATAGGGGAGTGCCACCTCCCTCATCACTTGTATGTACTACGAAGCATTGCATGTTACTATAGCACAAGCTTCACAAATGGCCCTCCGCTTCCATCAACTACCCTTTGCATTATGACGCCTTGTTTCCGGCGAGTTTTCCAACGGCTCTGGCATGTCTGTCTATAACCCTATTTCCCGTCTCTAACCCTACGATACATCTCGAGCAACGAGTAGCTACCCTCTTCTCGAATCGTTGTTGACACGGCAAACACTTGAAGTTGCATTTCTTGTCCTGCCTTCTTTTCTTCTTTCTCCTCATTTTTTCTTCTCTTTTCTTGCTTCATCACGTTCTCTTATCTACCGTCAGCTTTACCCCAAACTTGATGTTATTCTTCCTTACTTACACCCATCATTTCACTTTATCCTAGCTATTTCTAGCCCAGGCCTCTCTCACTTGGTTTTGACCCTCTGGCCATGAATTGGTTTCTCTTGTTGGCTACGGCCTTGTGGTCAGTCCCACCTATCGGCGTCCATGCCTTTGAGGAGGTTCGCCCTGTCTTCCATTCTGTTTACAACACTACTATGAACTTAACTAGAGCTATCTGGGAAGACACCCGCATGCTCGCGCTTGTCATGAACCACTCCAACGTCGACTCTCTTAGTTCGCCATCCGACTGCAGTGGCCCTAACCTAACCCAGTCCTGCTTCTGGTACACTCAGGCCGCGTCTATCCAAAGTTGCTACAACGAGCCAGCTACCCTTGTGAGCAATCCAGAGAAACGCGTCATTTTTGGCGAGCGCAAATTCAGCGGCACTGCCTACTTCTCCGTCATCAACGGCACTCCCTACACAATGCGCCTCCTGAAAGCCGAATCTAGTCAGATGCTTCACTAGGACAAAGAATGGACGGATATTCCATCAGGCAGCGCTATCCAGGTCCTTGTCCAGTTTGGCGGCCGCAACAACCACCGTGGCTCTGGAGAAGTTGTCTATGAGCTTGTTGGTAGTCAGGACCGCACTTTCAAATTCAGAGCCTACATTGATCCTCAACCTCGGCCTTATGGGTCCCTACATGTCATGGATGTCGTCCATACAGATCTTCCAACACAGGACGTCAACAATACCGATACAATAAAACTCAAGTTTCCAGGCCCCGGTGTAAGAGGCCGTGCTATGCTGTGGGCTCTTGTCGGAAGCGACCTTGACGGCTATTGGACTAGCCAGAACCCACCAGTCGCTTGGATGCAAGCCAGCCGTTACGTCATTGGAGATCGCAAACTCAAGCACGTCTGCATGCCTGGCTCTCACAATGCTGGAATGAGTACAATTAATGGCCGAACTACGTTTGTTACTCCAAGCAACGCCCAAAATCAGATTCTTGATATCTACCAGCAACTCGTAAGAGGCTCTCGCTGGCTAGACATCAGACCTTGCGTAGGCAACTCCAGCAACTCCAGCAACTACATGCTATGCCATTATTCAAATCGCTTTGGTGCCAACGGCATTTCTCTTCATGATGCCATCTCCCAAATCAATCTCTTCATGACCGAGTTCCCGGGTGAGCTTATTTTAATAGATCTCAATGCTGATTCTGCCTATGATACCAGCCGTGGGTATTCTCGCCTAACGTCCTCGCAGTGGGGCCACGTCATATCCCATTTTCAAAATATTGAGCAGCCTTGCCGCATTGCTGGCAACCTTTCGGAGACAACCATGGATACGTTTATTGGCGATGGTAAAGGCTGTGTGGCAACGTTGAAGAGGAGTCCGATCCCCCAGACAAATGAATCCTTCCACGGAATCTACAATGAAAACGCTCTCCCTCGTTTCAATGTATGGTCCAACACGGGTAGCCATACTGAAATGGCCATTGATCAGGTGCGCAATCTGCAAATTCATCGGGCCATTGGCCACGAAAGCGATCCAAGCACTCAGGATACTTTTCATGTTCTTTCATGGTTTATTAAGCCCCCGCCCTTGACCTTTCGCCGTGCTTGGAGATACAAGCAAATTGTCAATCATGCAGGCGAGACACTTTCTACTTTGTCTAGCTTTGGCATGAACGAATTCTCTCCATATTCCTTCCCTAATGTCCTGTACGTTGATGCTCTCGGAATGCCCCATGGCGGTGTAGCCGCAGGAGCTTTTGCAGCCCGTGACCAAAAGTTCGAGGCATCTACTCCACACATGGCAGCGATGGCCATGGCCATCAACTATGCCATCGTATCACGGAACTGTTATGTTGGCGGTTACCAAATCAGCCAGGGCTGGCGGTCAACGCCGGGCTTAGAAGGAGTCTCAGAGACACAAGGGGTTCAGGAGGTCAAGGAGCTTCCAGAAATTCAAGATGTGCAGCAAACTCCAAATGCTCTGGGATCCGAAGGGTCCCAAGAGGTCCTAGAAGTACCAGAGATTCAGGTTATTCAACAAGTTCAAGAAGCCCCAGAAATTCAAGAGATGCAGCAAACCCAAGATGCCCAGGAACCCCAGAAATCCCAAGAAACTCGAACCCAAGATGCCCAGGAATCCCAGAAATCCCAAGAAACTCGAACTCAAGAAGGTCAGAATGCCCTAGATATGCAAGAGTTCCAGCAGGTGCACGAGGCCCAAGACGCTCAGGGAACCCAGGAAGCTCCAGAAATGCAAGAGAAACAACAGACACAGGACTCTCAAGAAGTTCAAGAAACCCAAGGCGCCCCAAGAGCCCAAGACTTCCAAGATGCTGGAACCTAGGAGGTCTCAGGTGTTCAAGAATTCTAAAAATTCCAAGAAGTGCAGGAGGTACAAGATGCCCAAGATGCACAAGATTTTCTAGAGGTGCAAGAGATTCAAGAATTTCAAAAAGTTGCAGTTACGCTAGATGCTTCGGAGTAATCAGAGGTGTCAGGCTTGTCAGAAAAGCCAACTGCATTTGATACATGGGGTTCTAGAGATGCAGGAGGTACAAGAAGTGCAAGAGGCGCACGATATTTAAGAAACGCAAGAGTCTGAAAAGCTCCAAGAGTTCCGAGAAATGCATGAGGCTTAGGAAGATCAGGAAGCTCATTAGAGCCAAGGGGCTCGAGTTCAAGAAGTAAAAGATATCCATGAGAGCCAGAGTGGCCGATGGATACCGGAGGTCTAGGAGGTTCCGGCAGTATTCCGCACACTATGACGGCATAATTAATAGGGAGAAGGTGGCTCTATTAAGACAACTAGTCAGGAAAGATAACCTAGTTCGAGGGCACGGTCTAGACCCCCTATTGTAGCCCATCTAGGGTGGAGAGTCGGTTGGCCATGCAGATGACCGTCGTATGTACTTAGAAACCACACGCACAAAACACAAACTGCGCATCTCAATGTAGTATCATAAAGTCGCTGAATATTAACTGTCTGTGGCTTGTTCGCTTCGTTCAACTCTTCTCTCACATGACACTTTCATACCGTTCAATTATGCGTTTGCCCACTGCCTCACCACTCCAATACGCCCCCGTCGTAGTCCCTAGTGCCACAAACGGTGCCGTATGCTCACCTGCAAGCCAGAGGCCACGCTCCGGTACTCCATGACGCATTGTCTCAATGTCTTTATCTCCCTCTGTCAAACCGACCTGGAAGTTCCCATAGCTCCCATAGCCGGCCAGTTCATCGCCCAGCCAGTCTGATGCAAGACAGTCGACAACAGCACATGCCGGATTGGTGGCGTCGTAGTTGGGCAGGCGGGCGATGTAGGGCCCAAAAAAGGAGATGAGATATGCGCGCTTTTCCTCACTGCTGGTTAGCGCTCGGAGCGTTGAAGTCAAGTTTCGCGATTGGTCACCATAGGTGTAGAAGAGTAAGGTGTTATGGCTGTCCTTGGAGCTTGAGAGGGACGCAAGCTCGACCATTTCCTGGGCCCAGTAGTGGGGATTAGTGGAGGGTGAGTATTTAGGGGAAAGCCATTGACAAAAGCCTTGGAACCGAGTGTCATTTTCGGTAGATGTAGTAGTGGTTTGCCAAAAAGGTGTTTCAAAGAGGATGTAGACCTATGCCATGTAGATAGGTGATTAGCAGAGGACAGAGTAAAATTAGGTGGATCTCCAACCTTTTCTAAACAGCCATAACCAATTGAATCTATGGCTACTGATAGACGGGCTGGAAGTTCCGGCTCAAACGCTTCTTTATGTTGCTTCAGCCAGCCCAGCGGCGTAGTCACGACGACATCATCAAAAAGAAACGTGTCGCCGTTCCGCGTTTGTACCAGCACCTGCTGGTCATCTGTTTCCAATGCCCGATACTTTATCTTTTCGACAATGGCTTCGTACTTGACTTCTGCCCTTTCAAGTGCATTTTGAGCAATGACTGCCAGGATATCGCGGTAAGTACCCTCACAAAAAAGGTTTTCTGCGTTTATAGGAAATAGGTCAGCTTGGACAGTGATGGAGACGTAGTTGTATAACCTGGTATTGAGCCAGGTAGCAGAATATACACTGCGCTAAACTGCGAGAGGGGATTGTTCATAGCATACCACCCTCAATGCACTCTTCAAGCCAAAAGAACTTGAGGCTCTGTGAGTAAACCGGAGACCCGATGAAGGCTCCCCACATCTCAGCCATCTGCAAGACCACCAGTCGTTTACGTTGCCAGCCATCAGTTGACTCAGGAATACGCTTGGGTATCTCCTGCTTAAACCAGTCATATAAGCTTTCTTTTGGGCTGATCATGGCTGAGTTCAAGTTCGAGTGTGCAAATGCATCTAGAATGATGGACCACATCATGTCGGCTAGCTCGGTGCGGTCTGCAGTCGAAAGAAGCTCACCGTTCTCGTCACATACAAGCTGTGTAGCATCGCATCCGCTACAAGCCGTACCGGTCATCTTGGCTATCTCAAAAATTGGGTTATCCAAGGTGCCATGGACCCAATTAGCGCCCATGTCAACAGCGTGTCCATTCTTGAGTGTCTCTTGACAGACGCGACCACCAATTCGATTCCGCCCTTCAAGGATGGTCACTTGGAAGCCATGGGAAAGAAGGATATCAGCACATCGGAGACCCGAAATGCCCGCACCAATAATACCGATGTGGCGGGAAGAGAATTGAGAACTTTGTGGAGAAGACTGCAGGGGCAGGTTAGCTAGCAGCGGCGAGATATTGCTCAAATACAGACTAGAGCCGGACTCATGCGTACCATGGTGCTTGTAAGTGAAGATTTATCCGATATAGGTGGTGAGACAGGGAAGCGGGCTTGGAATGCAAACAAGTCCTGGTATATTCGAGATAGTTCTCGTTTCTCAATGCTGTTATTGTAGGTCACGGAGTAAGCGTCCATGTTCGTTGATAAATCTCGAGTTGAAATGAGAGCGTGAATGAATGGGTGAGTGAATATGTGAGTAAGTAGACAAAGATCAAACAGATGTTCTGATGGTAGAGGGCAGAATTAGTGTTATCTTTAGCCCAGGGGGAGGTCAGGATTGTATAAAAAACAAGCAAGGAGAAGAACAGCGCTAAAGGGAAAGCCAGAAGTGAGGGAAAGGAAACAACAAAGAAGCCACTTCTTATGATCGCCAGATATCAGGGTATGTGAAAAGATTTTACATCAAGAGAAAAGAAAAAAAGGAAACTACACTTTTCGCTCCCCTCCCCCCAGCCCAGTGTAATGTATATTGTAGATGCGAAAGGGAAGTCACAAGAGTGGGACAAAGCTTTAGAGACAACTGCCAGCTGATAAAGCCGCCAGTAGGCCATGCGGGCACATAACGAGACCATTTGGAAACCAATATTCCAGAAAAGGCAAGTACTAATTCAGAGCCGCTGATTTAAGGGCACGGCCACGGCAAGAAGAAATGGGATGGGATGGGAATATAAGAAACCAACAGCCGTCGTGGAGCATTGTTTGGCTTGCCACCCACCCCAGGCCCAGCTCTGAAAACTGTACCCAGCCAAGAGTCTAGTTAATTTGCTGTTCCCTGCACCTGATTAACTGGGCTTACCATTTTAAGCAAATAAAGTAAACAGTTAAACATGGCAACTGCCCTTTGTCTCATTTATGAAGGTTTCGTCTCCATTGTCAAAGACTCTTGTCCCCCCCCTCCAAAAAGTGAACTAAGCCGCACCGCCCACGGGTACCCATGGTTTAAAAGCACACAGGACCCGTTTGGATTACGTAATCTTCCGCTTTCGGCATCACCAACTACCAACACGACGCGTAAAATCGCGGTAACAAGGCTCTTTAAGCATGGAGAAGTAGGTAACACAAGAACGGATCGAGCCTAGATTGAAGTCGTAGCTTGGTTCCTTGACGATTATCTCCCACCTGAAAGCGAATATGATTCTTGGGAGTCACTTGCACAATCAATCAATGCTTATACACTAGATCGTGGTTACGTCTTTGTCATGGGGAGATCTGTTATGGACAACCCCGGCCGATTGACAGTTACATACGCCTGCGATAGAGCATGTGAACCTCCTGATGCTTTAAAGAGCTAGCAAGACTACTACTCGAGGTACGAACTACCCGTTCTCAACAATAGCAAAACGGTCTCTCGATAGAGATATCGAAGAACAGCAGTAGATAAGCTCCTGTATTATAGCTAACTCGCAATATAATCTATTTCTATTTAATAATCGAGCTGTTATTGCAACTTAGATGTCCAATCGATCGCAGCACTGTTCTTCATTCTTGTGATGTGTGGGCTATGCCGAAAGCGGAAGCTTACGTAATCCCACGGGAACCATACCCGTGGCCCTATTTAGTCCCCCGAATACCGCAGTCATTAGTCATCAATGCGGGAAAGAAAGTATTAGCAAGGAATCAAAAGTGAAAGCTAACCAGCTATGGATGCAGAGCAACGAATTATAGAGCTCGGAAAAACAACCATTGTACGCCAGGCAAGGTCTTCCTTTTTTCTTAAACCACCATGTAACCTTGAAATAAAAAGTGAATGGAAATATTTGTGGTGAGAATTCATCAAGTAGCACTAAACGTCGTACAAAGAAAGAAGGCGAGATTGTTATCTTTCAACGACAGCCAAGTCTTTCAGTAATATTCCATGTCATCAACGGCTTACTTGCACCAATGTGATCGATGTGCTAAAAAATCACATGACCGCCGCTAAGCAACATTCAGGAAACCCCTATTAATGGTAAAGATATGAAAGATATCGGGAGAACACGTATTAAATAGCAATAAGAAAGAAACTAAGAAGTAAAAGGTCACCATATACGCCAACAGTCCTTAATATACAAAAGTAGATGAAGCACTCTGCCTTCCCAGCCCGAAGCAAGGCCACCAAGAAACATTGGGAGAATAAAGAGCAAATGAAAGAGAGTGTGAGAGAGGGAGAAAAGAAAATGGTGATGTGAAGCCACGAGTACCTAAAGTCATGTAAAGGGAAGTATGAATATGACGTCATAAGAAATGATGGTATCATGAGTATTGAAGACAAGATAGAAAGAAAATAAAATGGCTCTTTTTTGCGTATGCCGGGAGAAAAGAAACGAAGAAAGAAAGATAGGAAATCCGCAACACCCTCCCGTGTGGGAAAACATATACATCTCTTGTTCTCTGGGCAAAGGTAAAAAGCAGCATGAGCAAGTGACAGAGGAGGAAAATTAACCGTGAGGTCAATCAGGAAAAGACGGAAAGGAAGCAGGGGGGTGATAGGATTGCACAATTTGTATAGTGCAGAGAGGAAATGGGAGCGAGAAGAAGAGTGGAAAGGGGATAGAGTTAAAGAGATGGGACGAGAGGGAAATGCCAAAAGCAGAGCGAAGAAAAAAGAGAAGAATCCATGTGTTCCAATAATTCACTATAACCACCCTAAAACCCCCCGAAAGACCCGTTCTAATCCGACCTCACACCCGCTGGTAAAACAAAATATAAGCAACCTTGCTGTCATTCAGCATCTGCTGTGACTGCTTGCCCTTGAAGGCACTCATCTTGCTGTTACCATTGTTGGTGCCAACAGCAGAGGCAGCAGTGGAAGCAGCAGTTGTAGAAGAAGCAGACGCAGCAGTAGCAACAGCAGCAGAATTGGTCGTGCTGCTATAACGCTTGTTGCCGTTAGCAGGCGATGTAACCTGTTTCCAGCCCTGGTCATCATCCGTGCCATCGTTGCCATCCATCAGGCCAAAACGGTTGGACGATGACGAAGTCGCATGGCCACCCTCGCCTTCCAACCCAGCATATGCCACCTCCTCTGTGCGAATTGGTTCGATCTTGGTATCATCAATGTGAATCCACTCTCTGGCATCCTGTCGCCGCACGTCTACTGTGTAGTGGCCGACACTGGCGTTTTTTCCATGGTGGTATACCACAGCACTGAGGCGATACTTGGGCAAAGGCTGGCCCTCACTGGCAAGGTGCGCTAGCATCTGTCGTGCTAGGGACTCTCTAGGTATCTCAAGTTCCAACGGATAGCCGACGTTCTTCCATAGCTTTACCGTACCGCCTTCCGCGTCAAACTGGAACCGCTTGAGATGAAGAACCAGGATAGGCGGGAGGTTGCATATAAGAGTCTGGGTTGTAGCACGAACCTTTTCGTTCTTAGCCGAAGACGGGGCACTGTCGACAATAACGACTTCTTTTCTAGCCATGTGCTTAAGAGCATCTAGAATGTTCACAATGTGTGGAACATCAATGTCAAGTTGCAGTGATTGGTAAAACTGCGTAGTCAGAGAAGGCTTGAGACCTGGTTTAAGCAGCTCACTGCGCACATAGCCACCAAAAATGCGCGAGATCGGAGAGGAAGAACTTTGACCCGTCACGCGTGAAACGGCGGCCTTTTGGCGGGGGCCTACCTCCATCCAATCGTCGCCAGAGTTGACAGCAGTAACAGAATTCGCGTCATTTGATGATGCATCGCCATTGCTGGCAGCTAAAGGCTCATTGCTAGTAGCCAGAACCTTGGTGCATTCATCATCCAGAACTTGTAGCAGGAGACCTAAAAACTCCTCAGCATCTTGTTGGTGGCCCTGTTCCATGTTGGCAAATCGCTTGGAGCTTTTCATCTCATCGTAAAGGAAGGTAGGTGAGAAGGGCTCTCCAAACTGACGTTCCTTGCTGCGCAGGGTTTCGTACAGCTTTTCCGCAGTAGGGGCCGAAGCGGTCACACGAAACTCTTGAATAAACATTATCATGGCATCGATCAAGGGAGTTTCGCTTTTGTTGAAACTATGAGTAGCCTTCTTGCTAACCTGATCCAGGAAATCATAAAAGGGAATGCAGTGTAGCAAAACTTGAAGAATCTATAACATGTGTTAAAAGGGATAATTTCAGGTAAATCTTGAGCTAAAAAGAAAAACATACCGAGTTCATGTAGCACATGTTACCTCCATTAACAAGGCCACGAGGTTCGAGGAAAGCGATGCGGTTCGTACCGTCTACGGTGAATGATCTAAGGGCATCGGCTAGGGAATTGGTCTTTTCCTTGGAAAAGGTCGTGGAGACGCCGTTACTAACAGGGACACCGATGACAGCAGCCGCACGAGTACCGATGGCGGCTGGCGCAGGCTCAGCTGAATTTGTGGGACCCTTAGGAAAGCTTTTTTTGAGAAGACTGGCCCAGTTGACAGGCTTTGCCGGAGCAGGGGCAGAGGCAGGGGCCGATGCTTCAGCCGTAGAAGACGTAGAGGTAGCGGCCTCGGCCTTAGAGACAGCAGCATTCTCTTGCACAGTAGACTGTGTGTTGTTGCTAATTTGGCCATTCACGGCTTCCAAGGATGCGGAATTCTGTGACCCTGACTTTTCACCCGAAGAGGCGTTCGTCAGATCACCAAGTTTGTCATCCTTTGTCACGTCTCTAGGCAAAGTTTTGGGAACAACTGGTACAACTGGTACAACCGGTTTTGCAGCCTTTATAGCAGCAGCCTTGGTGTGGTGTATTTGTGCAGGTGTGGTGGAGTCGGACGAAGCAATGGGGGGGCTGTTGATAACCGACTCAGTCTTCACGGAGGGGGTAGCAGGCATAGGGGGTGCGTGTTCGGTTGTGGCTGAGGGTGGGACTTGTTTCTCAGTAACCCTAGGCATAACACCTTTATAGAAAGGCTCGACAACATGTTGTCTCAGAAGTTCGGCGCCGTCCTGCAGAGGAGCTCGGCGCCGTCTTCTCGATCTGGGAGCTTTTAGAGGCCATTCTGACTCAGAACATGAAAGCCAAGGGACCTGTTCGGAGGAAAAAAAGACAGACAGGTCTGTTAGTAAACAATATAATGAGTGTGTGTGTAGGAGCAGGTACAAAGCCAAGCTTCTATTGACTAGTTTTGTATCTTGAGGGAGGCTTTTGAGATCAGAGTCATCCTTACCGGGATGTGAAACTTAGGTTGGAGAGACTCCACACTAGAATCGAGAATTTGAGATGTCACCGAGGCTTTTGCGGATGTAGCGGTGGGAGAATTAGAAGAAGCATCAACAGGAACGGACACGGGGGCGGGGGCCGAAGGAGGAGCGGAGGTAGTGACGGTTGTCGAAGGAGGAAATGGGGAGGCAGAGGCAACGACAGATGGGACAGTGGAGTTGACAGCGGATGAGACCGAAGGTGGAGCGGAGGGATAGGAGGAGTAGGGCTGAGAAGAAACCACAACTGCTGGGGCATCAGACGATACAATGGGCGCAGGATGGGTCGGCGGATTATCGGTAAAGAAGGGCACGCCGGGGGTAAAGTCTCGAGTGGAGGAAAGAGGGGGGGTCAGGCCATGGTGACTAGAGGCATGAACGGAGGAGGGAGTCTGTGGTTGTTGCAGAGTCTGTGGCATCGGCGGGGGTTGATAAGGTGTTGCAAGACTAGGAGAAGGAGTTGGGCGGGGGTAAGCGGGAGACGCCGCAATGCTGGCCATGGGGGCCATAGGAGCGAACGGCTGGATGGGCTGAGGTCGAGAGTAAGTTTGGTGCGGGTGGTAAGGCATATAGCTACCATGATGCATCATCGGGTTTTGGTACTGCGGGATATGCTGATAGTACTGGCTTTGCTGATTGTATATGGTATAGGGGCCGTAGGGGCCAGCCATGGGTTGCTGGTGTTGGTGTTGGTGATGCTGATGCTGATGCTGATTTTGATTTTGATGATGGTGGTGATTTTGATGCTGATGTTGGTGGTGGTACATGTGTTGTTGGTTGTGATGGTAATAGTTTCCATGGTTGTGATTGTTAGGGCCACGGCGGCGAGGGCCGGTGCCAGCATTGGTAGTTCCATAGGCATTACTACCATGATTAGCATTGCCAACATTAGGGCTATTGCTACTCACGACGATGGGGGCAGTAGAAGCAGACGCGGGCGCAGACACGGAAGCGGAAGCGGAAGAAGGAGCAGACACTCCAGAGCCCGGCTGGACCATATCGACTGCAACTCCGGCTGAGGCTCCCGGGACGGCTTGCCCAGCCGGCAGATGACGATGATTCATCCTGCCGGCTTGGGGGCGATGCATTGGTTGTGTCTGCGCACTATCGTCGCAGACACAAGCCAAGGAACCGTCGAGCTTAAAAGTGGGCGTTTCGGGGTTGAACCTGTGCGAGGACCGCAGCGTTGCTCTGGGGAGAGGGGACTGGGGAGAGAGGGATGTATGTTTGTTGTGTGAGGAGGGACGATAGAAATCAAAGCCCCAACCCAACTAGGACAACGAGAGGGCAACAGTGTCAAACCAGCCAAGTTCAGCGGTGTTCTGTTCAGTAGTGACAGTAGCGGCAACAGCTGAAAGGGTGACGGACGGCCAACGAGAGAAACGGTGGGGGGGGAGAGAAAGAGAGGAGAGAAAAAGAAAGAGGACAACAAAAATGTGGCAGAAAAAGAAAGGGCAAAATAGCCAAGCTCTTTAAGGAGGGTTTGGAGTATTAGCAGTAGACAGACGAGGCTAGTGCAAGATGGCAATTCGTTGTCGGCGTTTGTTTTAGGAGGGAAATGTTGGTTTGAATGAGTATGGTCAAACTTCGTCTTCTTCTTTACTCTGGGCTTTGCTCTGGTTCTGCTGGCTTTTTTTTCCGGGGTCGTGGGTGACTGGGTGACGAGGCAACAGGGGGCGTTATCGGCAGGCCTTTGCTAGAAGACTAACTCTATGGTGTCTGTGTCGTCTGTCAGTTTGTGGGTTACTTTCAACGTCTGTTTCAGTGTAGCTGGTGGGAAAAAATCAAACCAAGACGAAGGAAACAGACAAAAGGGGAGGAATGGGAGATAAAGAAAGGGGAGGGAGATGTACCAAGAGAGGAGAAACATAAAAGGGGGGAAAAATAAAAAATAAAAAAAGAAGAGAAGAGAAAAAAGTCACGATGCTGTTGAATGGCAACCGCAAACGCAGACAAGCATGACAAACCAAAAAAGCCCCTGTTTGATATCTGGCCAGTTCCGGTTGGGCGAGATCAAGGGAAAAAAAAGGAAGAGGAAAATAACAGGTGAGGAGACGTCGCGTAAAAGATTGAATGAAAGGCGCGCAAGGCACAAACAGCACATCAAAACGAGAAGAGGGGAGGCAGAACAAAACCATTACGGTAGAAGACTGCTGGAAAGCGATTGGAAAGGCTACCAAGCACAAGGCTGTGCCCACTAAATCCCAACCTTGGGGTGAGAGGGGCTACTGACCTATTGGTTGCTAGCCAGCGTAGCCAATTGCCAGTTTCAAAAGCCCCTAAAAAAAAGAAGGTGCTAAATTTTCAGTGGGGCTGAACTCAAAAATCAGCCAATAACTGCGCTGAAAGCTAAGCTGAGCTTGGGGTTCCGTCCTAACAAAACGGGCAAGCAGAAGCCATGGAAATTCTACTCTAAGCATCAAGACTGTGCCTTCTTTAACCTCTACTGTGACAAAATAAATGGTGAAGCAAAGTATGGTAGCACATCATGAGTAAAATAAGATAGCGGAGGCTGACGAGCCAACAAATACCATGATAACAAACAAGAAATTCCGCTTCATTTATCTTGCATTCCGAGATACCCTAACCCTTCCTCACATCATGTCGTGTCATTCGTCTCGAAACATCCACCGTCCTCCAGGCCGCATCGCCTCTCGGTATCGCCCCTCGACCTCCTGCTGTTTGCGTTTATCTGCCTCATCCCGCTCATTTCGTGCTTCTTGCGTGGTCGGAAAGTCGGGGTTCCAGAAGCCTGGTGGCGACTTCATGCGAGAAAACCTATGCCGATGCTTTCCCCACCGGTCTGCCAGTTCCTTAGCCTTAGCCTCAATCCATAGCTCATCTAGTTCCTCACGTGTCATGCCAAACAACCGGAAACACTCGTCTCCCAGGTACCGCTCTAGGTAGAGCTTGTCTTCTACCCGCTGTTCTGCGGTTCGGGGTGCTGTCCCGCGCTCTGACCGTGCAAGCATGCGGAAGTCCTGGCCACAGCAGGTCGGGTCGGTACAGCCAGGCAGTGCCGCTCGTTCGGCCCGACCTCGCACAACCTCCGTGTAGGCATAGCTACGACCATCGTTGAACTTGGGATTGATTCTAAAGTCTTCTGGCTGTAGTTCATGCGGTCTTTTTGTGCGGATGGCTCCGGTTGGCACATGTGTCGGGGTCGTTTCCAAAGCCCCTGAAAATGACATATTAGGTCCACGGGAAGTGCTGGCGTCATTGCGGCGTGAAATCGACTCTGGCTCTTCATGAAAAGACCGGTTTAAGCTTGAACGAGAAATAGCCACATTGTCAAATGGAAGTCGGCGAGGCTCTGGGACATCTAGACCTGCCAGAGTGTTACTCCCGCTATCAGGTGGCACATGGGAGCTACGCTGGATTGGGGCGCCGGACGTAATGTTTGTTGATGGTGTACGCCCTATTTTTGTGCTGCCTAGGGAAGTGCGCCGGCCTTCTCTCCGTAGATCATTAGCCCCGTAAACATCATTTAGGGGAGATGTTAGAGCTGCCGCGAAATTTCGAGGCATGGTACGAGTCGACTTAATTGCTGTGACTGGTGTGGTTTTATCGCCCCTCGTTTCAAGGGGGGCACGGCCTGCCCGTCCTTGTAGGGGCGTTCCCCCGGACTGGGCAAGTAGATTAGTGTGTGTGGTATATGTGTGGGTAGCCCCAATATGAGATCGAGCAGCCGTTGGTGTACGTTCGTCCGAAGCAGGCTGATACGGCGAATCGGGGATGACAGATGGCTGAGATGAATATACCTCAACATTCAGGCTGCAGGCTAAATCATCCTGTGTTCGACCTTTGCGAGGGGTCTCGACATTCCCACCAACATTGTCCAAATCGACGCTCTCCTGTGGGCTGAATCCATGCATGTCGGCACTCAAAAGCGAGTCAGAGGAAAAATGCTCCTCTTTTATCCGGCTGATAGCCGGCGACCGCCCAGTGTGTTCGCTATTGTACTTTCGTTTTTTGACAGCCCGTTCTTCAACAACTACAATCCTATCATCTGATGACGGCTCTTCTTTTATCTGCACATTGGCAGAGACTGATGTGACTGTTGACAGTACGGGGAGGTTCTGGGTAGCTGAGTCTGTGGCACCGTCTGAGGTCAAGGTCTCGTTCTCATCTGGTGGTTGACTATCACAAATACGTTCTTCGTTGTTAGTGGATGGTGGGGGCGCCATGCTAGATATAGGAGGGAGTTCAAATTCGCCTGTCTCAAGAGCCCCAGTAGGTGCTGTGGTAGTTATGCTGGCTCCCCCTCTATATCCACCGTTGCCTGCGTCACCGCTGAAGCTTGTGTTGGGGATAGCGATAGCATCATTAGTCTTTTCGCCTGCTTGGTCCACAGATACGACGCCAAGGCCGGATGTGACAGTAGCTTGTGCACTTTTTAGCTTTAATTTCAAGCTGGCAATTTTCTTCTCTAGGTTTTTTGAGTATTCAATCCACTGATCTCGCTCATTCTTCCGCTTGATGAGGGAATCCTTGGCAGTCAAGAAGTTCTTTTTCAAAGTCCGCAAACTCGACTCAAGCTTGATGATATTTGCGGTCGTGTTTGTGTCTTGGACAGCTAGAGCTTGGGGCGTTACAGCTGCGCCTTGGGGGGGTTTTGATAGCTCTTGGGCAGCCTTTTCCTTTTGGAGCCTTGATAGTGCCTCCCGCAGCCGATGATTATCTTTCTCCAGGCGATCAGCCTCAGTTGCGCGAAGCTGTAAGGCTTCAAGCTCTCCCGGCTTGAGGTTGTGTTTACATGTGCTAACTTTATTGTGTACCTCTAGACAGTGTTAATCAGACAGTAATCATTGCGGTTCAGTTTAGGGGCTATCATACCGGCTTCTATCTCTTCGTCAATCCTGTCACATACTGTAGCTAAAGCCTCGAAAAGGGCTGGACGGCCCTTCTCATGCCAACTAGACAACGACATAGGAGGCTTTCAAGTCACGAAGTCATGCTGAGATTCCAGGTGTGTCAGGGCTCCGAGATGATTTATTGGGTATGTTAGCGAGACAGATGGAATATTAAACATAAGCATGCATTGTATATAAGGTCAACGTGAAAAAAAGGGAAAAAAATGAAGTCTGTTATGCAAAAGCTTAAGTTTGTTACGTTGCAAAAATGATACTGTCGTGTCGCGCCCAGCCTCACCGAAGGCGCGTTAAAAGGTTTCAAAGCAGGGTTTTTGGCAGGTTGAGCACTTCACAATGACAGCTGTCACATCACAGCTGTCATCAGCTGCCAGCACACAAATCACTTTGGCAAAGCCTCGCGATGAGGCAGGGATGGTCCATCAATCAGCCCCTTTCAGTTTTCAATACTACGTAGGAGGGGATTTTACCCTCAAACGTCAAAGAAGTCTCCCAAAGAAGCGATGTGATTTCCTGATCTGATTTCCTGATCCGACTAGAGTCCTGATCACCTTTCTCTTCAAGTTGAGACACAACAGTGGTGTGCTTTAGTACACCGACACCATGGATACGGGCTATCCGTTTCAGTATCCCAAAGGATCTTCGAGTTCCAAATGGATGAGTCTATTTCTGCCAAGGTAAATCCCTTTTTTTTACTGCTCTGCTCCGTTGTTGTTGACTTGAGAAGAAGTATCATGTTATGTCTGTGCTGTGGCTATCAACACACTCTGGCTACCCCATTCCGACGGATGTGTAGGACCTCCTTGCCCGACTTGGCCGAGAGCCTTGGTATAAGAGTCTTGGTATTAGTGGAATAATTTCCCGTACCGTACCTCTTGTGTCTTTCATGGTTTGGCCAGGCCATAGCGTATAGGGGCTAGAAAACATTAGAGGAGCAGTAGCTCTAGGCTGCTCTGTTGCTATGCCCTTGTTCCTTCATAAGAGCAAGTCACGATGAATGGGCACAGACGGCCCTTGACAAATAGGTTCTTGAGTGGCCCCCTAGCTCATCAGCCGCCAGGCCGAAACAGGTACGGCAGTGCAGGAACCAAGAAAACAGGTCCAAAGAATGCGTCCAGCTCAAGGAAACGGCAAGATGTGTTTCTATTTTAGATGAAGGCGCTTCGATGAAGCAATAGCGAGATCAATGCCCGGACGAAATGAGGACGCTATGTCGAATTCTCCGACGAGGCGAAACGACCTAACATCGGCAAAAATGGGGGTGCATATATCTTCTTGTTGTTATCACATCACATTCACATCGCCAGTCCCCATGGAAAGGCATATATGAAGATGCTGCCTCTGCCCTTTGGCTCTTCCTTTTCTTTCCCTTTTCCAAGCCGTCGAAACCGTTCTGTTTCTCCTCTTCAAAGTCCAAGTTTGTTTTTCCAAGTTCTAGAGCGCTAGCCGCCTGTTCATTCATTCATTTCTACATTCCATTAGCTATTCTTTCATTACACTTATTCAGCTTTCATTTGCACCCTTTTTTGCACCACATTCGCTCTTGAAGATCGTTTCTTTCTATTTCTCTTTCTTTTTTCTTTCCTCCCCACATACTCACAATGAAGTCGTTTGCCTCTCTTCTCCTGCTTGGAGCTCCTGCCCTGGCCTCTATCCTTTGGGATGGTCGTTTCAACGACATGACTAGTTCCACTGACTTGAGCAAGTGGTCGTGGTCTACACAGGTCGGCTCTTACCAGTACTATATCCACGGTTCTGGCGAGGTCACTGAGTACGTCAACCTCAGTGCTGACTACAAAAACCCTGCCGACACCGGTTCCAACCAGGGTGCCAAGATTACCCTGACTAACACGGCGTACTGGAACGGCCAGAACATGCGTCGTACGGAGTTGATCCCCCAGACCACTGCCGCTATCAACAAAGGCAAGGTTACCTACCATTTCTCTATGATGCGCTCTGAGACCAACGCACCCTCCATCTTCCGGGAGCACCAAATTGCTTTCTTCGAGAGTCACTTCTGTGAAATGAAGTACGGCTGGGTTTCCGGCGAGTCTGGAGAGTCCAACCCTAACCTACAATTCTTTGCTGCCTCGGAGAGCCAGTGGAAGGCTGAGTGGGCGGCTGGTGTGTGGCACAACATTGCCTATGAGATTGACTTTGATGCCAACACTGTCGCCTTCTGGCATTCAACCGGCAGCGACCCTCTGACCAAGGTGGTTGATGCTGTTTCTGTCACTGCCACCTCTGACGGCAAGGACTGGCATATGGGTGTGCTTGAATTGGAGCGCACTGGCTATGAAGACGCTGACGAGGACTTCTACTTCTCGGGTGTCTACATTGAGGATGGCGAGGTCACCACCGGCTTCCCTGCCAGTGGCTCCACTGGTGGTTCTTCTGGCGACTCGGCTTCTAGCAGTGCAGCATCATCTGCTCCTTCTACCTCTGCTCCCGCTGCCACTACTCCTCCCGCTGCTAACACTCCTGCTGCCACCACCCCCGCTTCCAACACCCCCGCTGCCAACACTCCCGCTGCCAACACTCCCGCTACCAACTCTGAGTACGCTGGTCCCACCACTCTATCCACCATCACCAGCTCGGCCGCGTCCGCCAACACTCCTGCTCCTGAAAAGGTCAACACGCCTGCCACTGGACCCAGCACCACTAGCAGTTCGCATCCCAGCAGCTCCAAGACCCCCAGTACCTGCGCTCGCCGTCGCAGCCTGCGTAACAAGCGTGCTAGCAAGTGAGCAAGTGCTTAGACTGGCCCACTGACAACCCTTTAATATACTTGGCTGAGATTTGGTGTTAGACTTCCCTTTCCGTAGTATTATTCTTCACTGTATATAACTTCAATAACAAATTGGAATTTTTGCTGATTAATCCTTGGAGTGCTGAGAACGGTTGCTGATGCTAGGGTCCGGATATAGGGTTTGCATCATTTGTAGGATGGGTCATAAACGTTGGAGAAAGGAGGTAGTGATTAGATAAAGCGAAGAGAGAGACGCGAGAATGAAAGGAAGGGAGAGAATTTACACAGGGGCCATATCAGGAAAGAGCGAGGGAAAATTGAGTGAAAAAACCGTTTCGTCGCTTCCTTGGTGTCGTAGGAGGGGCGGCTATCGTTTGTAGTTTGCATGTGACTGATTGGTACTTGTTAGGGAAGCCACGTCTCTAGAAGCTTGTTAGCTCGCGTTCACCAAGCCGCCGGTTAGAAAAAAGTCCCTGCCCCTTCGAAATACGAATAAGAACATGCTCGTCCTCAATCTAATGCTTTTCTTGATCTGTACCGGACTGTGATTTTGACTAATAGCCACCCACTCTCCCGTTATCATGCTGTTTTCCAAACAAAGCCTTCACATACGTAGTACTTGACAGCTGTGCAAGTAAAAAGTTATTGGAGAAAGAATACCGGAAATCTCTGCACATGTGATCCACAATTCTGCCAGCAGAGAAGAAAAACACAGGGAATGTGTTTGTAATGTACTATGGGCAATTGCCAAACTGGAGTTTAGCCGCCTGTGACTGCCTAGCGGGTTTTCGGACGGCCCGTTTTGGTTGCCACACGCCGTTTCATTTTTTTTCTCTTTCCTTTTCTGTTCCTCCCCTTTTTTCTTTTCCTTCGTCTGAGTTTTCCTCTTCATTTTCTTCCTCAACATAAACTCTTGTTTCTTCCTCAAACCTTTATCACCAAGCTCTTCCTAACAATTTCTTCGTCACTCATCACAATGGAGTACCCTAACACTACCCAGAGAGCTTGCTACACTTGTGAGTAGAGATTCCTGTCGCAATGCTCACCAACCCATGTTTTTTTTTATATTACGCCGAGAAGGACTGGTCTGTTTTTGGCTCAACTGCTGGAAAACGCCAGTCTGAGGCGGTGGCGGCGTCTTTTTTTCCCCTTGTTCCGTTCCAACTCCCGGAGTTCGATTGATGCTGCTCCTGGCCCGGGATGGCTGAACCATAAATCATCGTTACAAGCGTTTTTGTCGCTGGTATTCTTCCTATTGGTAGCGGCTGTGGCTGCGCTTAACAACGAAGAAAAAAAATGCCGGTGCGGTGGTTGAAAAACTTCATCAGGCCGATTGGCCAATCAGCATCGCGTAACACGTGCGTTTTTGAACGCCGTGGCTTTCTGACTTGGCTGGCATCTCCACATTTTGTCCGGCTCGGCAGACGGACGTTTATAAAAACTCGCTTTTAGAGATTAACCCGCCCTGAAGTCTACGATGATCTACTATGGCCATCCGTAATCCCAGTGACAAGAGCCCGGAATTGGCCTATCCTCTTTTCTGCATCGCAACTTGTTCAACGCCCTTTCTGGCCTGGTTGTCTTTATTGCCGGCTAGACTTGGCGACAGTTTGACAGAAGAGAGGAAGGATAATAATCTTTTTTTTATTGGTGACGTAATGTGAAGTTTGAAGAGGAGATGATCTGACTGTGGAGTTTAGGCGGCGCGACCAACCATCAGGTATGAACCGACGGCGATTTAGAGACAAGAGTAATCCCCTTTCCCCTTCCCCTTGTCAGCAACTAACATTCCTTGTCTACAGGCTCGCGACTGCCCTAGCAAGCCTCCCCCGAAGTGCTACAACTGTGGCAACGAGGGCCACATCTCTCGCGAGTGCCCCGAGAGCCCCAAGGATAACAAGACTTGCTACCGCTGCAACCAGTCCGGCCACATCTCCCGCGACTGCCCTAGCTCGGGTGGCCCTGGCCCCATGAGTGGCGGCTCCGGCCCTGAGTGCTACAAGTGCGGCAAGCCTGGCCACATTGCCCGCAACTGCATGGACTCTAACCAGGGCGGCTACGGTGGCGGCTACAACTCCTACCAGGGTAACAACAGCTACGGCAGCCAGCAGAAGCAGTGCTACTCGTGCGGCGGCTACGGCCACATGTCCCGTAAGTATTTTTTGCGTTGTGTACTCGATTCTTCCTTGAATGAACGCACTTGCACTTCCAGTAGCATGAAATCTGTGGCCCGTCGATTAACTCTTCCTCTCTAGGCGACTGTGCCAACGGCTCCAAGTGCTACAACTGTGGCGAGAACGGCCACTTCTCCCGCGACTGCCCCAAGGAGTCCACTGCCGGCGAGAAGCTGTGCTACAAGTGCCAGCAGTCCGGTCATGTCCAGGCTGCCTGCCCCAACGCCAACTAAATTAGTTGGTCTGTACAGACCAAGACTGTGATTTGACGCTCAGACATACCTCCACCCGTCAAGTCTTGGGCAGGGCATTACTCGCCAGTACACGAGACATTTCATTTTGGTTCGCTCTCTTCTGCTTCTCTTTATTTTCCTATCAAAAAATACCCGGAGATGTGCTATTGCTTTTTTTTTTTTCTATTAATTCCACTCCGCCTTCTCCCTTTGCCTTGCAAAACAAGGTCGAAGGAAGGATACTTTACGACTTCTATGAGAAAAAAAGCGTAAAGCTAATGGTTATGGTGGCGATTGGGTCTTGGGACTCACCGGCGAGAACGTGTCGTTAGAGGCCGATTTTGGTGGTGCTGTATGTTGCGGTTACTATAGTTTCTTGCTCACGCTCATGATGCCTGAAGTCGTGTGAATTCATGTTTTTCTTTCTCATACTCCTTCCCCTGCCTGTTTTTTTTTCGCGTGACCTCGTCAATGTTGTATGTTTATATTATATATGGTGTAGACATTGTAACGCCATTCATATAAGTGCAATGTCTAAACAGCAAAGACCGATAACGTTGTGCACGTCCTTGCAGACCGAGAAGTGTATCTTGAAATGATACTAACAGCAATGAAACAAAAAAAAAGCTGAGAAACTCCCTTTAAAGAACAAAAGGACCAGTGGGAAAAGAAACCTTCCTTGCATACATGGTCCACCCCCAGAAACACACCCAAGCCGCACACAAAGGAGCCTGTATAGAGGAAAAGAGGCCCTAAAACATCGCCATGTCGTCTACCTCCTGCAGCCATAGCTTTGCTAAGTCTCGCGATATCCCTAGCCGCAACACGCGTAGGACCTCATCTGCACCCATTCCTACACGCAAACCCACACGCCAGTCCCATCCACGTCGAGCTGTCGCCAACTGGGCCGCTACACCCCCGGCAACGGCCTTGGAGCTGGCAGCAGAGATAGACCGATTGAGTTGTGATGCAATGACCGAAGATGGGGCTATGACGAAGCTAGCACCGCTAGTAGAAGCCTCCCCATTAGGGCCCTTGTGTAGCAGATCAGCCGGGGTGGAGCCCTTGAGTCCGCCGGGTGTTGCAGCAAGCACATAGTTGAAAAATTCAACACAGGCATCGTACACACGCCCACCAACAGTCTGCAGATCTTCTATGGCCTTGAGCAAGACGTCCATCTGGTCGGCAGTGACAAGCACAGGGTCAGAAGGCGCGGTGGTGTTGATCAAGACGAGGGCCTCGCCCAGTAGAGCGAGCAGAAAGTCTTCGCTGACAACAGCGTCACGTGACGCATCGTACAGGCCGCCACGAACATTATCATCAGCCGAGGCAACAACGGCAACGAGTGCAGCAGACGCTTGCCGTTTGATGGCTAGTGCACGTGCGCTGCCAGCCGGTACTGATAGATACGAATCGCGCGTCTCGTAGAACTTGCGCAGTGTGGCATAGCCACTAAGCATGCGGCCAAGCAATTGGGCAGCATCGACATCCTGCTTAGCGAGCTGCTCGAGTGTAGCAGAGCGGTCGACAAGCAAAGACTCGAAGCGGTTGTCGAGATCTTCTTCGGGCGGGAACACCGTTGAATGCATGAGCGAGTAGAAAATGAGCAAGTTTAGTACCTCGCGCACCTTGTTGGGCTTGTGGGCCAGGGCATAGTACCATAGAGCCTCGCCATATTTGCAAGAGTCGCGACTCAATAGATCGGCGTATGTCTATATTCAGGTTAGTTTTGACATGGCTCTGGTTAGACTTGATCGACAATAAGATCCTTACCTCTGCGCTTTCTTCAGCAAATTTGGTCATGCCTAGATCCATCAGTATCCTCCAAATGCGCTCTACGCTACTGCTAGAATTGACATCAATGCTATCTAGCACATCGTGCAGAAGCTCTCGGATAGTCTCCTCGGCCAATGTCACAGAGTCTAAGCGACCAAGCACACGCGTGGCCATCTCCCACCCGTACTCATCATCCACGATGACATCGACACCGGCCAGTTCACGGGCATACATTACTAATGTTGTATCTTTCATACCATCAATCTCATCGGGGCCTTGCTTCGCCATACCCAGGACCTCTAGGTCCATGTCGTCGAAGTCGTCCATAGCTTTAGGGGCGCGGATCTCGCGCTTAGGGAGCCACTGGGCTAGAGAGCCAATCTCAGCGACGGATGAGGCAATTGGCAGTGACCATGCCCTTAGGAAACCAATAGCAGCAGTGAAATTACCCTCGAAGATAGATGCAGCCGCAAGCTCGCAATGGTTTTGTATGTTTAGCTGAAACTCGGAATTTACTACAACGTGGAAAGCCGCTGCCAAGCGCTCGGCATAATTCTGTTGCTGTGATGATCCAGCCTTGTTCAGCATAGACGTACGAAGCATTCCCCGTCTATCAATCTCCTGGTCCCACCACCCGCAGATACCCACACTAGCCTCCAGCCAGTCCTGGGCGGTCTGCAGAATCGAGCCCTCGTCGCCCTGAACGATGCGGTAGATGATGTTGAGGTGCTGGAAAATTTCCCAAGGCACTTGGCTCTCAGCGCGACGCGACATGTCTGCCATGGAGTTGGTGTTGAAGGTGGGGTCGCCGTGCGGCACGAAACCATGGTTACGGCCCTCGACGAAACGCGACAGTCGCTCCCACGAGGCACAGGCATTAACGCGGAACAGCGACCACTCGCTACCCCAGACGTTCCAGTTGCCGCGAGAGCCAGGACACTCTGTTAGCATATCGATGGTGTCCTGAACGGCCTTTTTGATGTTGGCTAGAATGCGGCCAGTGTAATCGTAAGTGCCTGGTCTCTTTTGTGTTTGTTCCCACCCGGCATTCGCGAGAAGATCAATGGCGTGCTTGACCTGGCCACGGATAAGCACAGTGTGTATGGTTTGCCAGAATAGGCTGTTAGAGGCTGGGCTAGGGCGGAAATTCAACACCTGCTGGGTCTGCGAGGCATAGGGGTTATGGTCACTATCCATCCACCCAAATAGGGATTCCGGCAGCGGCACAGGTTCGCCGTTAGAGTGTTCATCTATAAAGCGGGCGTGGTGAATTAGGAGCAATAAATGGGCGATCCACGAGGCCTTGCGGAAGGGCTCGGCGTGTTGGCCAGGGCCAATTGTGGCGTCGTGTTCCTCGGGATTTGGGAGCTCGCTAGCACATGAGTTCCAGAGATTGACCAGAGAGATGGCAGCAGCAGCCATGGAAGAGTCTAGCTTTTCAGGGTCATCGATCGGGCCGACACCCTCGTTGTAGAGACACATAATCTTCTCCTCGGTCTTGACGATGATTTCCTTGCCTTTAGAATTGATGTCTGGACTTTCTAGAGTGGCAAATGGGAGCTGGCTGTAGACGTCCTTACACAACTGTGCAAACTGGAAATCTTGCTTTCCAGGAGCCACACGTGATGCGCGAGCAAGACTCTCAGCCTCCTTCTTCATGCGCTTAGTAGCAGCGGGTGTGGCGAGCAGGAGATCCTCGACAACCTCCTCGTCATCCTCCATGTTGTCAATATTATGGCGCATGCTTAGAAACATGTCCTCGTCGTCATCGACCTCGATAGACCGCTCGATTGTTTCGCTGTTGCTGTAGTTGTTGTAGTTGGCGTCGATGTCGCGCTCGACAAGCTTGCTCATGGCAGCTGTAATGGGGTCCCTGAACTCATCGCCTCCATAGTAGCCATGGCCGCTGTGATAAACGTCTTGATCGTCATCGTCGCCCTCTGCATCCTGGTCGTCGTCATTATCGTCCTCTTCGTCGTCGTCCTCGTCGTCAGATGCAGCGAGCAGATCGTCAAGGCGGAAGGTGCCAGTGACATTCTTTTTTGGGGGGTTTGAGACAGGCTTTTTTTGCAGGCCAGCATCGTCATCACGGTCGTCTTCGTCTTCAGGGTCTATGCTGTCGGCACGAAAAGATCTACTAAGACCAGACGGTTTGGACGTGCGTGAGCCTCGCACAAGATGAGAGGGGGGCCTTGGGCTGTGTCCTCCTAGAACATTTCCGAAGAAGGGGGGATTAGTGTTGTTGTTGTTGCTATTGCTGCTACCCGCGGCAGAAAACATGTTGCTAGCTCCACCACGCGATGAGGCCATATCGTCTATCGAGGCAGCTCTAGCAGGAGTAGCAGACGTGGTGAACAGCGATGGAGCAGACGCTGAAGCAGAAACCGGGGGAGGCGCTCCAGGAGTGGTGGATGTTGACGATTCAGGGCCGAAGTGGAAGTTGCTTCCAAAATGTCGACTGTCGGGCGTTGAAGGGAGCTCAGGGTCGTCAGAAATAGAGAATTTGAACGACATTGCTTGGGCAAGGCTGCAGAAATTCTGCCAGCAGAAAAAAAAGGCAGAGCTAGGGTAGGCGACGTGATCCTGGTAAATTGGGATGAATTGTATGCAATGGACAAGGCTAGTAGTGACTTGCTTGGCGTATAGGCACAGGAAAAAAGCGAGAGAGCACAGCAGAAAAAAACCCTGTTTGGAGGCCAGGGTTGGGGAGCATCAGTTGCTGGCAGCTAGGGTTCTGACAAAGGCCAATTCGCCTAGAAATCCGTCACGATCTTCTAGCAGTGAAGACGGTAGTTTGGGGTTTTCTAGGCGTAGCTGTTGTTTTTTCATTGCTCAGGCGCGTTTGTCCCGTTGCTAAGTGGAAACCAATCACAAAGGATTGTCTCGGTGAATGTGTTTTTTTTTTTTTTTTCCTTGGTACATTCGGTCTGCGTAGGATCGAATGCTGACCGGAATTGTGCATAGGGTTAGTAACCCATAGATAACAAAAATACCTACTGATAGCCCCCACCGGGCTGTCAAAGCTGCCGGCTAGCAAGCTGGAGTTCGGGTATTCGGGAGCTGCCAAAACAGCGGCAGTGATGGACAGCCACAGGCAATGAACTATTGGGAGAGAGGACAAAAGTGCTGGCCGGCGGGTATTGTCCATTAGCTGGCTTCCGGGTAGTTGTAGCTGTGACTTGTTGTTTTCTCTGCGGCTTGCGGCTCACACATTGTAGCTGGTACTTGCATTGTGTATTGCGTAGCATATCGCTAGTAAAACCCACTCTTTTTCTCTTGCTTGCCCCTCCCCGCACTGAAGCCTGAGCTAAACGCTAGGCCAAGCTAGCTTGCTTAGCCTTGCCTCGAATCGTAGCCCTTCAAAAGACGTGCGTTTCCCTTCGTCTGCTATTTCCACTTGTCCATTACTGCACCTCTTTGTTCTCTCTTCCTCTTCTGAATATCCGTTTCTCCTGCTCGCTGTTTCTTGCCGAGAAATTCTTATTTTTCGCATAATTCTTCATTAATACCCCTCCTTTTGTGTCCTTGAACGCGGATATACAGAATTACAATGGCTGATACTGTTGGAAAGGTCCGTTTTCCCTTGCCCGACGGCGTTTCGCATGGCCGAGTAACGCCAGCCTTGTGACGCCGTCGAAAGGCAGCTCGTAAGCTGCGTTTTGGATTATTGGGTTGACACACTACAGCCTCTATCCATGCCGCCTGTAGTCTTTCGACACTATTGCTAACTTTCTGCACATCTTGTTATTGCTCTATAGACCATTACTTGCAAAGCCGTCGTGGCATGGGAGGCCAATGCGCCCATGAAGGTCGAGCTTGTTGAAGTTGATCCTCCCAAGGCCCACGAAGTCCGCATTCAGATCCATTACACTGGTGTCTGCCACACTGGTATGTTGTGATGTGCGGCTCTGGTTCTAAAGCTAAACCTCTGCTTCTACACAGTGTGCGCTAAAGCTCGTACCTAACACTATTTTTTTAACAGATGCTTACACCCTTTCTGGCGTCGACCCCGAGGGCGCCTTCCCCGTGATTCTCGGCCACGAGGGTGCTGGTATCGTCGAGTCTGTCGGTGAGGGCGTCACCAATGTCAAGCCTGGCGACCACGTCGTTACCCTATACACACCCGAGTGCGGCGAGTGCAAGTTTTGCAAGTCCGGCAAGACCAACTTGTGCGGCAAGATCCGCGCTACGCAGGGTAAGGGTGTCATGCCCGACGGCACTTCGCGTTTCAGATGCAAGGGCCAGTCGGTGCTGCACTTCATGGGAACTTCAACCTTCTCGCAGTACACTGTTGTTGCCGACATCTCGGTTGTCGCTGTGCAGCCCGAGGCGCCCATGGACCGCACGTGCCTGCTGGGCTGTGGAATCACCACTGGCTATGGCGCTGCGCGCATCACCGCAAAGGTCGAGGAGGGCTCCAATGTCGCCATCTTTGGTGCTGGCTGTGTGGGCTTGTCTGTTGTACAGGGTGCCGTCATGAACAAGGCAGGCAAGATCATCGTAGTCGACATTAACCCAGCCAAGGAGGAGTGGGCACGTAAGTTTGGCGCTACTGACTTTGTTAATCCCACGCAGCTCCAAGGCCAGACGGTCGCAGAGAAACTTATTGAAATGACGGATGGTGGCTGCGACTACACTTTCGACTGCACCGGCAACGTCAACGTTATGCGTACGGCTCTGGAGGCGTGCCACAAGGGTTGGGGCGAATCAATCATTATCGGCGTTGCCGCTGCTGGCCAGGAGATCAGCACTCGTCGTGAGTATCCCCCCTTTGATGCTTGGCTAGTGTTTTGGTTGTCATCAGGAATGTTGCTAACTATGTTTTCTTTCCGTTTATTAGCCTTCCAGCTCGTAACCGGTAGGGTGTGGAAGGGCTGTGCCTTTGGCGGTGTCAAGGGCCGCTCGCAGATGCGTGGCCTAGTGCAGGACTACCTTGATGGAAAGCTCAAGATTGACGAGTTCATTACCGACCGCAGAGGGTTCAATGATATGGGCACCGACTTTGAGGCGATGCATGCGGGTGACTGCATCCGAACCGTGGTAGACATGCGAAACTAGAGGTGGAGACGTAATGAGGAATGAGTGAGTGTCTAGTACAATGTGGTATATAGTGTATAGTACAACTTCATGCAAAAGAAGCTGCGGCAAGGGCCAGTACACGGCCAAATGCGATCTCGAATCATATACATCCTGGGCTTTTTTTAAACGCGTCTGTATTTGTATCTTGTCATGAAATCCCCATCCGGCGGAAACAAAACCAAGAGTTGATTTACGCTGACCTCAACCCGACATTCTACAACAATCCACAGAATCTAGCGGTGCTCTATGGAATGAAGTAGAGCCGCTGCCTCTGCTAGCAGGACGAGAAGAGACAAAATGGCGACATCACTTTGAGCCATTGGCCTTTCAAGCGAGGCGGGACAAGGCACAATCGGCCGGGAGGGCTATGAAGAGCCGCGCTACTGTAAAAAGATTGCCACGAAACCGTGGCTTAGTAATATGGCTCGTTGACGTTTTTGATCCCGCAGTCCTGGATGGGTCTTTGCTTTCTGGCGATAAGCTTGTATTACCAACAGGTTCTTTGGACTAGACGACGGGCTTGTTAGAGGAGGGAAGAGGGAGGACCCCTTGATCTTGCAATATTTAACTATTGATTGATAATAAATAATAGAAAAAGAGAGAACTTGGTAAATTCGATCAATTCGATTAATTGTGAGAAGCTCAGCGACGCTTTCGACTCGCTGGGACTGGCCTGTTAGGTAGAACCCCGGAATGATGCTGCAGAGCTTTGTAGATGTGACGTGGACGGGAGAAACGACTGCTAAAATGTCTCATTGAGGTGAGGGAAGGAAAGGAAGAGGTAGCGATACATGAGTATGGGCGTAGGTTGGGTGATTGTGAGGGTAGTGATACAACTGGGAGCACATCACATCACGTGCCATTTGCGTTTGCAATTTTTTCCTTGCTTCTGAAGAAAGCTTTAGCACAACATCCACCCCAACAGGATACATTTCTGCTACCAAGACCGGATCTTGCAAGCCAGGAAGAGCAAAGGCTTGCAACTAACCAAGGACAGCGCCAGCCAGCATTCGCTAAAGTACCACTGTTGCACCTGCATAGATGCATCCCGTGCTCTGCAAACTTGGCTCAACATGAGTTGCTGATGCTGCAGCAGAAAATGCAGATGATATGCAGATGGAAGCAAGCCAAGCCGCCTGCATCAAACCCAAACGTTGGGGTGATGTGATACGTGGACCAAACCCAGCAGTGGCCAAGCCAATCCAGAAGAGACACAGCCCATAGACACAAACACAGACACAGAACACGGGACACAGGACGCAAGCCACAGATACAGACACAAACACAGGCACAGACCACTGGGGGGCGCAGAGCCACGGGAGAGAAATGCCCAGATAGAGACCAAGCCAAGCCAAGCCGCCAACGTCAAATCACCATCAACTTGGAGTTTTTTTTCCCTTGCACTTGACAAGTCGCCTCTTTGTCTGGCCTAACCTCACATCACGACATCGCCGCAGCCACCTGATAAACAGCATGACAAAGACGACAGCGGATGTTATTCCACTATTAGCGGGCCTAATGTCGGAATTAGTCATAACCAACCAGGCCGTTGTCACCGCCAGTCTAGGTCACGTCGGGTTGAGCGTCTCTGATCCGGCTAGAGAATACAAAATCACGTGCTTTGCCATGCGACAATAAGTGGGGCTGGTCGTCATATTGTCGATATTGTCGGATCGGTAGTAGTGAGCCGAGCCACGCCATGGAGGGAGCCTTGGCCTTAGCTTTGGCCTTTGATTACTCACTCCCTCGCTCTGTTTGATTTGCTTTGATAGGAGGCCAGAAATGGTATCATTTAAGGCACAAGGGAAGGGCAAGGGAGACGAGCAGAAGGAAGAAGAGGAATCAAGAGAGCAATATTGGCAACACTAGAAATCAGGCTCTATGCTAGCTGCAAAGGCATGTACTTGACAAGTATGATTGGGTCCGTTGGGCCAGAGCCCCCTCCCAACGAGCGCCCCCAGAAACAAATGGAATGATGCAGAAGTTCAATCCTAGCCTTCGGTCAGGCCGCCCGGAGGAAGCTGTTTGTGGTGCTAAACGTAAGCCGATAAAAAGGCAAAGACAACAATGTGTAGCATTCAAGCACATGTGTACAAGATACATGGAAAATACCTGCATAGGACGCAGATGGATGACCGGCTTTGCTTCTTGTTCGGGTTCTTTTGCTTGCGTTTCTAGGAGTCCTCTGTTTCTCATGCGGATGCGTTCTTTTTGGGCGGCTACGAGAGGAAACCTGGGTTGTTGAGACGAAAAGTAAAACTAAATTCCAGTCTAGATCTTGCCCCTCTACTGATTTTCCCTCTTGGATGATGGAGTAAGGCAGCGCTAACAGGCTCTAGCAGGCCGGGAAAGGAGAGAGGCAGATGGGGGAGGGGCTTATGACAAGCCGGCGGCGGACCTCTCGCTCAGCGTCAAAGAACAATAATAGCGCAACAAGGCGCAAGCAATCAGGCCCTACGCAGACGACGTAGCCTGGCCTGTGAGCCTAAGTTCTCAGGACTAACCCCAGCCAGCCTAGCCATACACTAATTATCCTGGGGCTTTAGGTGTGCAGTACGACGGCACAAAAAAAGGAAGCGGCTGGCTGGCTGGCCTGACATATACTGGTCGATGCAATGCATGCCTGCGTGCATATACAATGTACACATGTACATGCACATGCAGCCACGCATTCTCTTTTTCTTGATGGGCTTGCTTCCAACTGGGCCACGGCAAGACAACACAGAGGGAACGACAAAGATGGCGGCTGGGTAAATCAGTAGTGGAGAGCCCGTTTACAGCTTAGAGTCATAACATAAGATACATATGTACAAGGCAAAGTTGTGTAGTCACACATCCACGTAGACAGACCAGAAAACAGCCTAACAGGGTCTAGAAACTTGAGTACAAAATGAGAACACGAAAAGGACGACGAAAAGAGAGAAGAATGGCGGGAAAGGGAGGGGAGAGGGGGTTGAAAGTGTTGTTGACAAGAACGGGTACGATGGTGTTATTGCGAGCAGAGAGGTGCTTACACGTAGAAAAATAAAAAAAAATAAAAAAATAAAAAACAAACACAAACAAGTACGGATAGTAGTGAAGAAGACAGAAAGCTTTGCACCACAGCAGATATGATGGTACAACAGTACTTTGGTACAACAGTACAAAGTACAAAGGACTTTACTTACATGCGCAAAGCAGATAGCAAGGGATGCAGGCAAGGATATCATCCTAACCGATGTACTAAATACGTATAAGCCGTCTGTTTCAGCGGTTTCCCTTTTCCTCTTATCCTTTATTTCCCCTCCTGCTCTTTTTTAGTTACTATCAGTTGGATCAAGATCAAATACTTGGATACTTGGATAGCCTCGTCAACTCGCTGGCGCCTATTAAGTCTCTGCTGATACCCTGATTTCCCTGTGTGCAATTACGCTATTTGCGCTATTGCCTTCCACCTGAACTTGCACTGCCTTGTCTCTCCTCCTGTTTCCAGCTTGTCTTGCCGCCTTCCTTCTTTTCCTTCTTTCCTTCTTTCATGCCATACCTGCCCCAAAACACCAGGCTACCAAGACTATAAAGTTCCCTGACTCCCCCCTTTCCCACTTGTCTGATCTTTCCCTCCTATTTTCCTTTTCCCCCTTTTATTTCTCCTGCTGCTCTATATCAACTTGCCTGTCGCTTGATTTTGCGGTCTCTGCCTCAACTAAACCACGGTCGTCATCTAAATCAACTGTTACAAGCCTCGTTCTACATTTGCGATCGCGGTTTACATCCCATCACCACTATATCCTCCTCTTCTATCCGTCAGCAGTTCGTCAAAATGGCCAAGAAGACCCGTTGCACCTTTAAGGAGTGCCGTGACGTTGCCCAGCGCATTGTCGGCGACTGTGGGTTCTGCCATGGCCACTTCTGCGGCAAGCACCGCCTGCTTGAGGACCACAAGTGCTCTGGCCTTGAGGATGTAAGTAGATCCCGCCCCGAATTGTCCAGTGATGAAAGCACCCGTGCAAGCGAGATGATGTGCTCCCTATCCCTTTGCAACCTCGAGCCTCTCTCACCGCGAGCTGGTGTCAGCCGTAAGAAGCACCATCGCAAGCACAAGAAACACACTCTATCCGCTTCCCCTTCTACTCCCAGATCTCCCCAGTGGTGGCTTGTTGGTCTTCATGACGCTCTTGAGAATCCTGAGTTGTTTGCTGACTCTAAATTCTCGTCGATTTCCAGTGCAAAAAACAGTCCCACGAGCAGAACGCTGCCCAACTCATTGCGGAGCGCACCGCTGTCGTCAAGGGTGTTTAACGAAACCGACTACGACGACTACTGAGCGAGATCCATGACTTTCCTTTTTCTTTCGTTCTGTGTCTAAATTCAGAAAATACGACGCGAGAAGATGAAGGAAACTCAACAAAGTCCACGGCAACCCTCCTTTGTCTGGGGCGAGGATCTGCCACTGGGTAGCAAGAAGTGGTGTGGTTCAAATGCTCTTTTTTCTTCTCGAAAGAAAAAAAGAGACAGCGAGACCGTTGCTATTTCTTTTCTCTCTGGACTTGTCACGCGAAGACTTGGACTGTCTAGAAGAGAGCAACGCCGAGTCACATGGAAGATTTTAACGCTGCCCATGTTACCGTGCTTCTGGCGACTCACAATGACCCATTACTATGGAACCACCGTTCGTCGCAGACACTATCGGCCTGTTACTGCTCTCTTTTCTGCCTGCTTTTCACATTTCTTACGCTCGGATTTACTTGGTTGCACATTTAGAGAGGTAGTTTCAAGTGCTGAATCTACCGCATCTTTTTTTTTTACTCTTTTTTTATCTTTCTTTTCATTCGTTACTCCCCACGACTCTTGTCCTCTATCGCTTTCCATATCTCCGACTCTGCCTTTGCGTCATTCATACATTGCTGTTTCCGCTTCGTCTTTATCTATCGAGCCCAGCGCTAGCCGGGGAACATGGGCGGAATCGTAGGAATCGCCAAAGGATCCTTGAAGGATTTCGCTCCCCCGGCTTTCGTTGTGCTCTTATTGCCCAAGCCTAATCCTGTGTTTTATCTAGGTCATAGTATCATCATCTGTGCCTCCAATCCTTTGTCGCCCGCCTTCGTTTTGAGGCATTCCACTCCGCCTGTGTTTCTGTTCTCCGTTCAGCATTTGCTGTCTTCTATGCATTGGCGTTTTGCTCCCTCTTGTTTATTTGTTGTGTTGGGGATTCCTAGTTGGCCTGCTTAGCTTAGTTTTGTCTTTTAAAGCGTATTTTTCTCCCTACATACAATTCAACAGTCGTTATTTACGGCACCTCATACCTTTCTTCCATCCTCTGTGCATATGTCTCTGTCTCGGTGTCTACGCCTGTGCTTTTCCTAGTTGTTTCACTTGTACGTGTTGTACAATTGTCGTAATTGTGTTTGTCTTGGGCTCTCCAAGAAACGAGAGTAGAGTGCATCGTTGTCTCTCAACAAGACAAGCATCTCGTGTAGATTGCAACTCCATCTTTTGTAGAATATCGTCTGTATGTCTTTCTCTTGTAGCCTACCCCCAGCCCTTTCACTCCTCCTCATCCTTGACTCTGCTGATTTCATCCTTTATCTCGCCAGTGACACCTGCCTCCTTCAAAGCCTGGAGTTTTACGTCATTCTTGTCCTTAACTCTAGCTTTTGTTGTACCCTTAACATTGCCCTCTACTTTCGTCTCCATCCCCTCCTCTTTCCTGCCTCCACCTAATGTCGCCCATTTTCTCCCCTCTGCTACTTTCCTCTTATCTGCTGCTGGGCACAAGCCCTCAAGTCCAACGTCACACCCACTGCAGTTCCGCCCTGCCGACGGACACACGGTCTGGCCAAAGCCGACAAGCAGCCAATTAATCTCGGCCCAGCGGTCGTGTGGCAGCCAGCTCTGTAGTGCCACGCGCGTCTCCTCGGGCGACCGTGTGCGTACCCAGCGCCACATGTTGGCTAGCCGATGCACGTGCACATCAACGCCAATGCCCTCAGTACGATGCCATGCGTGTGAGAGACAAAGGTAAGCCATCTTGGGGCCCACGCCTGGAAGCGATGTGAGCCCCGCAATGCTGTCGGGGATATCACCATTCCACTTGTCGCGGAGGATCTCGGCCGTCTGCTTGATGTACCTGTAGTCGAATGTCGTTGTGAGCACCAAGCCAAGACACAATGGGATGGGGAGGGGGAATAGAGAGGAAACCTACTTAGTCTTGTTGTTGTGAAAGCCCACGGCCCAAATCATCTCATTCAGCGTATCCGGATGGACCGCCAGGACATTCTCCAAGTTCAATCCTGCTGGGGCGTCGGCCGCGAATGGCGGTAACTCTGTCTGCAGCTTCTTCATGACTACTGCAGTGACTGTGTCCTTGGTTTGGCTCGAGAGCATCAACGCAACCAGCGTGTGGAAGCGCTGGTCACGTGGACTTGCTGACCGGTCGGCCAGCCGCTCGCAGCCCATCGTGTCGACGGCTGCATCGCCAGCGATTCCGCCTGGCTTGCGCATCCGCATGACTAGCGCATATAATTCTTCCCAGTTAGATGGAGCTATACCGGCTGCTGGTATGGAAGAGGAAGAAGCATGATCCAGGTCCATGGCTTTAGCTTTTGCTTTGGCACTGGCTGTGGGTTTACGCGTGCGTCCTTGGGATCTTGGCGCCGTGGCTTTCCTCGCAGTTCGCTTGGCTTTTCTCACGGGAATGTCATCCGAAACATACTCCTCGCTATCGGATGACAGTGGCGCTGACAACTCACTCCCACTTCCATTCTCTACCCCGTGTTCACTTTCGCTCTCAGGCGGGCTCACGGGACTCTCAACACGTGATGAGGCCGCACGGGTTGTGCTCACGCGCTGCCGCTTGATCGCACGACGGCCACCAAAATCTTCAACATCAGCGATCGGTTCGTTCTTTACAATGCGTGTCGACCGTGACCTAGTAGCTACGGCCAACGCGCCGGCCTTCGTTCCCTCTTTTCCATGTTCCGCTTGATCTTCTTCCTTTTTAGGGGTTAGACTAGCATTCGTATTTGCACTCCGTGTTCGTCCACGCAACGCAAGAGGCTCCGCTTTCACACGCACAGCACGGGCCGGCTGTGCTGCCGTCTCTTTCACTTTCGACTTGAATTCCGGGGTTTCTGCTGTACTGGGCACGGCCTGCGAGCGGGTGACTCGGCGGCCTGCAGCAGATGCTGGATTTGCGAAGAACCGCGAGGTTTCGCTGGCAGATGTCATGGCGAGTTTGGGGCGCATGAAGACCCTCGTCAAGGCCAACCAAGTCCGTCAAGAAGAGTCCGTGTGGTGGCTAAAAGATTGGTCAGTTGGAGCCTTTACATATGGTAGAGGCATCCAGTCTATTTTTTCGCAGTGTCTCTTGTGATGAATCGTTGGTCTTGAGCTATTCCTGTGAACATACAATTTCAGGAGCTAGAATATACCAGGATGTGCAGTCAAATTACATTCAGCTTTGGTGCTATTGGCTTAATAGGGGCCGCTGAGCAGGGGTCTTGTGATGCTCATGTAGACGCTCTCTCTTGCGGTCACGTGCTCTCAGCTACATGCAGAGCGTCTCGCACTAGATACTAGGGTTATGGGTTGGTATAACAGCTTAATTTGACCCCTCAATACATCATTGACGTCGTGGAGGCTCCATGGCACAAGTTTTTATTTAAATAGTTCTGTCTACCTACAATCTTGGCTGAACATCCTCATCGACAACGCTTCCGTACACAACGGTTTGATCTCTCGCCAGTCTTTCCACTACACTCCAGGACCTCAGCTTTTCATCTGTGTCCAACCGCTTGCCTTCCACGAACCTTGAGAAGATATCCTTAGCTGCTGATGTCTCCTCTGATTGTGCAGCCACCTTGAGAAGCAACACAATTAGCAGCTCTGCCGTTTCGAACAGCAGATTACGCGCTAGAGCCATGACCTCTTCTACTGAGTTATTGGCCAGTGTCCGTTTGACGTCCTCCCATGCCACAGATGGCCAGTAGTCAATGTCCCATTTGTCTTTGACAGTTTCCCAGGTCTTGGATATCACAAAGTCTAGTGCAGCCACTGATGCAGCACCAGTCTGGGGATGTTTCATAGCACGGATGAAGTCGGCTGATAGCACATCGGTGGTGCCTTCCCAGATAGCGAGTACGCAGCAATCGCGGTAAATGCGAGACACATTGAGGTATTCAGACTCCTCGTTGTTTAGATATCCAGCACCGCCCATGGCTTCCATGCACGAGTATAGAATGGGAATGGCATTTTTACACACATATGCCTTGGTGATCTGCGTTAAAACGCGTAAGAGCGGTGTGATGAGGTTTTGTGGTGGTGTGAGTGTGGCCAGAACCGGGTTGGAAGCGGCTGCAGCTTGAGCGTTGAAAGTATCCTGGTGCTCATCCAGCCCCAGGACATATGCGCAAAATATGCTCAGAAGCATCAGACCTTGGTACTCCGCCGTCATGTTAGCTAGAGTGTTGAGGTGCAAGCTGTTTTCGGCCAGAAACATGCGTTTGCCTCGGGGTGAACGGATCGTGCGTACGCGGGCATAGGCCTTAGCTATAGCGAGGCCACGGCCAACATAGCCCATTGCAGCAATGGCTGAATGCACACGAGTAATGTTGAGGATGACGGAAATCTCTTCGGCCCCGTGGCCTTCCTCCCCAATCAGCCATCCACGCATCCCATCGAGTTTTAACTCTGCTGTTGGCAGCGGACGCGTGCCCATTTTATTTCTGAGTCGTGATATACGAACACCATTTATTTCAGCAGAGAGGGAGGCAGAGTTGACGCGGTGCATGGGTGCTAGAAATGCACTGAGACCCTTATCAGTTTGTGCTAGCACGACTGCCATTTGCGAGTCTGTTGCACTGGAGAACCACTTGAAACCTGATAAATTCCATGGTCCAAGAGGGACTTTCTCTTCTGTGCTGGAGACGCCCAGTTCGTTTGTAGGGGTCGCTATGGTTTCTATGTCTGATATATCGCTGCCGCTTGATTGCTCACTCAGCCACTGGCTACTAGTCCAAGCTGATGAGGAGTCTCGTGATGTAAGGTGTTCAAAGGCATTTTGGAAAACTTTGCGGCGGGTAGGGTCGAGAGCCGGATTTGAGAGATGTTTTTGGAGAAGTCTGGCAGCACCGTCTTGCATTGCGGATGGGTATGTGACATTGGCGGTTGAAGCCTCCCAGAGATGAAGCCTGTATCAAGTTGAACATTAGGATGGGCAGGTGACATTGGGGGAAGTGGCAAATGAGGGGCACATACCTTAGGAATTGTATGACGCGGTCAAATGGGCCTCGTTTATTGTCATAGCCACACGCAACGAATCTGGAGACATTGAGTTAGTCATACATTCGTTTCTGGAGGGTGATGTTCTGTTGTAGGGACGACAAGGTTGGCGCTTACCTACGAGACTGGCCGAATGCCTGTAGTTGCCGCCAGCCCTCCCCCATGACCACCTGTGAATCCGAGTTTCTAAGGGTGTCACGACCATTTTGTTTGATATACGGTGTGTTGCGCTCAGCATCGGTAATCCATTCGAAGACACTTGGTGCAATGACGTCACGTCCGAGTTGGACGAGATCTGGCCGGGTGTCTGAAACGAGATTTTGTGGGACGAAGACTGTTGAGAACCAAAGTCAGTGAACCGGTAGCAGGAAAGCAGAGGAACTCATGTGGGTTGGTTGCGTACGGTTGAGAGCTCGCTGAAAGACAACATCGTCGTAGTACTGATTCTCCAGTATTGGGGTCTCCTGGTAGAAACTAGAATCGCTGGGGCTGCAACAAGATTCCATGGTTTTAGGGCAGACAAGCTGCAAAACGTAAACTAAAGGACAAGTGCTCAAGGGACAAATTGGCTTCCTATGGAGAGAGCCGAGATGAACACGGAGGGCCACTCCGTTAGCGTTTATTATAGCGTAGCGCGGGCTTAGGCTGGCCTTTGCTTTTGTCTTTGGCGGGATGGATGCGAGTAGGAATTTGGAGTAGTTGCTTTAGCAATTCAGACAAAAAGTAAAAAGAAGGGAAGAAGAGAAGAAATTGGGGAAAGCTAGAAATGAGCAGCGTGAAGATTGAAGGTTGAGTAGCGAAGCTAGGGCTTCGTGATGCAGGATATATCGTGAGAAGAAGGAAGAAAATTTTATCAAAAAGAGAAGAAGGGAAGCGAAGGGAGTCATGGGGGAAGGAAATTGGAAAAAAAAAATAAAAAGCCCTCTGTTAGAGAAGGCAATTACTTGCCTTTGTTCTTTTTGTACCCTCCCCCCTTTTTGCGATTTTTTTAACGTAGCATTTTATGTCTTTTCTTGCGCAACGGTTTGTTGGGGGGTGATAGCTTAAAGAGCGTACATGTGGCAAGAGCGATTGTCACTTGGCCAAGATGCAAAAATATAAAGACATGTGGCGATAAATTCGATGTTAATTAGCCAGCATGGCAGCTCTCTTGTTCTGTACATAGAAGTGACTCGATAGGCACATTTCATCCCCATTCGACCTAACCATGTGTCTCACATACCTTCATTGTGTTGACTCTCTCAGCTGTGCCTGTCTCTCGAACTCTGCTTAGTTTTCTCTATCCCATTCTCGCCCTTTTTCTTCTCTCCTCGCCTTGACCCTCCGATCCATCCGTATATGCATGCTCCTGAAGAAAAAAAAAACAACAAGAAACAAAGAGCTTGCTACGTTCCTGAATCCTGCACAAAAGTAGTTGCAAGCACTAAAGAGCGAGGTACGAGCACAGAAAGAACGCAAGCCTAGGCTGCTCTTGCTTCGCCTTGGTTAAAGGGGGAGAGAAGGAAGAGGAAATGGACAGGAGAGGAAAAAAGCGTCGAGAGCGAGGCGAGGAGGAAGAGGGCTAATAGGCAAAAGAAGCAATTGATTTTCTAAGCAATGAAATACAGAGCTACATGTACAGCAACACGTGAACCGTTCAGCAAGGCCACGGCCCAGTACCAGGCTTGGTACAGGGTTCTGTGCCAGGGATGTACAAAGCTTTGCGTATTGTATCCTTTGAACCAACCCTCCCTCCCCCTCTGCCTGCTCCTCCCCCTTGATGCTAGAAAACAAATACAACTCTACTAGGCAGGGGAGAAATGCCAAAGGAACCTCTCTGCGCTTCACTGCCTGGCCTGTTACCATAGGATCTGCCTAGTCGTCCTCGCGCACGGCTTGAAGATTTCAACACCCCAGCCTAATTCTAAGCAAGCTTCGTCAAAGTTTGTTCCTCTTGTATTTCTCTTAACTTTTTTGTTCCTTTGCTCTGTCTGGCCTAGCTCTGTTTTTCTGGGATCTTTTGCTTGCTTGCGAAGTTGATGCGCCACGCTTAACGATGGAAGTGGGCTTGTGGCTGTCCTGGCTAAAGGAAACTGCCAGTTATGGGTTGTTATCTTGCTTATCGATAGAAAACACCGTTTTTGTCAAATCATTGGCTCCCTCCCAAAGCCTCAAAGCCTCATCTGACAAGTCATCAGGCTTTGCGTCCTTTGGTCATTGCTAGTACTGTCTGTGTAACCAACCTTCTCTTCCTACAGTCTTGAGCTTTTTTTTCGGGCTTACTGCTTTTTGACTTGTGCTCCTTTGTGGTGTGCATCTTGATCAACCCGTGTCTCACTCAGCCTTCCTCTCCCCCCCCCCCCTCTGCCCTCTTTCCTTCCCCTCGCCATGTCGACTCCCTCCACACAAGAATCTCTGCCACGGCGACTTTGGGCACAGCGGATCCCGCTCCTCATAACGCATCCAGATCACCCAACAAAGCCGTTCGTCATCTCGGTCCCGCGCTTCAGCTACCTCGCACTCCTCCTCCCACGACTCTCTGTCTTCTTCCAGCGGTCATGTAGCAGCTTCCACCACGAGACGCTACTACTGCGAAATCTTCCGCTTGGCCTACTAGCCGATCTATATCAACCCGTCCTTCCGTGGCGCTTAACGGTGCACGACGGCGTGAGCTGGGACATTGCCGACACCTTCCTCAATTCCGTCAAGGAGGCTGACTTCGTGCGCCACGGCAACGCAAACCAGATCATGAAGATGAGCAAGGACCACACCACGGCACTTTGGGCTGCTGTACGGGATAACGACCTGGCCGCTTTCACGAAGGTGAATCAAATCCTGCTCAACGCGCCCACGGCCTTGCGCCATGTGCCTATACGCATCTACGTCCCAACCACCACCGCTTCGCAACCTATTGCTCAGCCTCCAGATGCTACGGCGGGCGATGCTGTTACGACCGTCGGTACCTTCAAAGTCGTGCAAACGCTCATACCATCGACCACTCCCGATCGACGGCCACAGACACTAGGTACAGCCCTCAAAAACGTCCTTCCAGCACTGTTTCCCAGCTCACGTGACCCAATTCACGGAGAAGTAATCATGCACGGGGCACCAGTGCCGTTTGCAGCACCAGTCGGTGAGTTGATGAAGGAGGCAGCATATCCCGACGGCTGGATTTGTCTAGTCGTCCAGCTGTTCTAAGGGCAAAGATGAAACAAAGAGGCTGTCACAGAGATCAGAGCCAACATTAACGACGACTACGAACTACTATAAACACATGCACAACTATTATATTTATACCACAGGACACAGTAATGGGGGGCATAGACACGTAGTGGCTATATTGCGAAAAGGATAATATGAATGACATGGCCGGCCACATGTGAAATGAAAAGATAAACAGTAAAAGTCCGATGGAGACGCTACCAAAAGAGAAGAGCACAAGACAAAAAAGGGAAAAGACGAACGAAACGAGTGAAAATGCAAACCCAAGAGAAGGTGAAGACAAAAAGAGCGCAAGAAGTCAAAGACAAAACGGAGATATAAAACCGAACAAGCGTGCAAGATAAATAGGCCATGTGTTGTGTATATCCAGGGCAAACAAAGAGAAGATGTCACATCACGAGAGTAGGAAAGAGACTAAGCCTAGTCTAAGCTCTCGCGAATAAATGGCAAAAGTAGATGAAAGCCGAAAAGGAACAAGGCAAGGGAACGAAAGAGGTTGAAAAATCAACAAATAGAAACATAAAGCAGCAAGCATCGGAAACCAGTAAAGCCAACTCTTTACTGACACGCATAGCAAGAAGTAGGAGGGAAAAGAAATGGAAAAGAAAAAAAATGGTCATCAGGACTGGCCAAAGCTGTGGTGCATTCCCTGGCTCAACGAGCCCATCGGCATTATGTTCGGATCCGCGTTCATAGACGTGTGGGGATGGCTGTTGATGCCCATGTTCACACCCATGGATGGACTCATGCTCATGGCAGAGTTGATGTTCATGTTCGGGTTGGCATTCATGATCTGCCCATTTGGCATTTGCTGACTGCCCATATCCATGCTTCCGTTCATGTTCATGTTGCCGCCCATGTCCATGTTGTTGTTCATCATGACGTTGGGATCCATAATCTGCTCTACACTCATTATCTGACCATTGTCGATATTCTGGCTGTTGATAATGATTTGACTGCCGTCCATAGTGATGATGCCGTCACCGAAGTGACTACCATCTATCAGAAAGCCGGCGTTCAAAAACTGACTACCATTCATGGTCAAACTACCGTTCAAGGAATGTTCGCAGTCCATGATCTGATTGCCATTTATAAACAACCTTCCACCATTAATCTGACTGGGCTTCAAGATGCGCACACTACCGTCAAAACCGCTAAACATGACAAATCCCTGTCCAGTTGGAGGTTGCTCCGAAGTTTCAGCCCCCTTCGGCATCCAGTCATGTCTGCGATGTGTTGAAGCATTCATCACAGCCAAATTCATTTTGCGCGTCGCAAGAATCGTTTCTCTAGAGATGGGTGGTGCATCGCGAAAGATCATATGCCTCACGTGCTTGAGAATTCGGCGGTCGATCGCCAAGGCGCTTGTAGAGCAAGCACTCTGGTGGAGGAAGGCAAGAGTCTTGTCCATGAGAATCAGCAGATTTTCAGGGTCAACATACTTGGATAAAAAGTTGTCGCGATAGCAGGCTGCAAGAACAAGCATATTTCCCCACTGGGCATGAGCCGTCCCAAAAACGTTGGTAATTATAGGTCTCTCATCACCGAGATTGTGAAAGGCCTGCGTGCTTTCAACCAAAGCACGGATGCCACGTCGGGCATAAGTCTTAATCTGCTCATCAATGGCTTCGTATGAAGACGTTTTGGGGTGAATCGTAGGCAGCTGGGTGTCGGGCCGAAATTCATTCACTGCATGATAGGCTTGCCCCCGGCGAAGTTTAACTCCAAAGTCCAGGATTTGCTTGACAAAGGGGCGGTATGTGATGACCTGTGCTCCCCAGTATTTGGCGCGTAAACGGGCCGTCAGGATATCGCCTGCCGGCGGATCGTCCTCATCGAACTTGAAGTTGGGTCCAACCCAAAGCATATCACCCACCCGAGACTGGGCAGTCTTGAGATCGCAAAAGTCAGTAGTCGGATCCAATGCCGGCTTAGCATTAGGCCCATAGAACATGCGATGAATCTGGTTAAGATGGCGGCGCAAGTACAGCTGCGCCATATAACTCTCGAATACTGAGTCCGAGAAAGGACCTAACTCTGGATCAGTGATCAATATCAGGTTAGGATACGGAAGGGTTCCATCGTAAGCTAAAATCCCAGATTGCTGACGTGGGAGCTCGGCAACAATGTCGCTTTCAAGTTGGAGACAGGTCCAGAACGTAAAGATAAGCTGATTGTCGCGCAGCTTCGTCGGGAACTTGCTTTCCGCCTTGAGCTCGCGCATACGATTGAAGCTAGGACGCATGATATTGAGAAGAATGGTCGAGCCTGCTGAAATGTAGGCATGACTCTCAATGACCCTTCCAAGTTGTCCAAAATATAGGCCGGCAAAAACGTTGGCCTGAACGTGTTTCAGTGTGTTTCCGCCCATCTGGGAGCCAATAATATCCAAAGCCATAGCAAAATAGTCTAATCCGGGAATAACATCCATGTTGCGAGTTGGAGGTGTGTTTGTCTTTGCAGCCGGCGTTGCTGCAGAAGCTCTACGGAAAGAGCCGTTGGCTGGTGAGCCCGCAGCGCGGTGGTCACTGGAAGTCTCCGAGGGAGAGCTTTGTTGGCAGCCAGCGCCGGAAAGGTGGTCATTGCGCGTGATAGACGGAGAAGTTGCAGTGACAGGGCCAGCCACATCGCCAGGCACAAAGTCATGAATGTAGTCTCGGCTTAGACAAATCTTCCCGAGAGCAAGAATCACGAGAACAAGGCCATTGGAGATCGTCCGGGCAGGTCTACCATAACGTGGCTGGATAGGCACCTCTAGATGGAATCGGATTCGCTTGCCACCTATCACAGCTTCCTGGTCCACTCTCTTTCTCTTGGTGCCACCAGAGACGCTCTCGGTTCCTGTAGGGGTGTTTGCCATACTCCTGTCCTCTATGGAGTGGGAAACGTGATGTGCTGAGCTAGGAACCTTGGGAAGAGTATCTAGGAAAACCTGCATCATCATGCGGATTTCGGTAACATGGACAATAGGATGCATATTGAGGATATTTTCAATAAAAGAACATGCCATCTTGACCATGGTCTCAGGCTCAAGATCTATGCTCCCCAGAATGTGGGCATTGGGGGATCGCGGTGTTAGGTGAGAGCCATCGAAGGAGTTCATCGGGCTCGGAGGACCCGCATAGCCCCAGCGATCATCGTTGGGTGAATCTAGTTCATAATCACCATCATCGTACTCGAAACTGCCTTGGTCGATGGCACTAGAGTTCCCAGGCGTACTAGTGCTTGCGTTTGTGTTTGTGTTGATACTGACGCTTATGCCCAAGTTGCGGTTTGCATTTCCAGCAGCATAGCTCTTCGAAACGGTATTCCCATTGCTGTTGATGCCGGGGTTTGGTGTGCCAGCGTTCAAAGAGGAGTTATCGTTCTGATCACCAGTAGCGATGGCTACTGGTATGTTGTTCCTATTGCTAGGAACACCCGTATCACGCCCCTCTCCTCGTCCATGAATTCTGAGGATTCCTCTAGCTTCCTCCTGGCGTATGGGGTATTCACTAGTGAACTTTACCTTCACTTCGGGCAGGATATCTGCGACTATTTCCTTAATTGCAGGCCAATCGAGAAGATGTCCAGCTCCAGTCGTATGATCAGGAGGAATGGAGGGCTCGCCTGGCCGTACCACGGGACCCGGCTCGGCCTCAACCTCATCATCCTGTGAAGTGTTGTTCTCGTCATCCGTGGGACCCTCAAGCTTGGGGTCAAGACTGGGTGGAGGTGGAGACGGCCTTATCTTTACCGTAGACATCATCTCATTAGTGACATTTCTTGTGGTTGGTGCAGGCTCGGATTGGCCATTTCGGCGCGCATTAGGCTGGGTAGAGGAGAGTGGCTCGTCGAGCCGGTGTTCCGATTCTCTGCGTCCCGGAGGCGCAGTTTCGTCTAGTTCCATCAAGTCATCATCTTGATCGTCTTCCTTTTTAAAGTCAATTCCAGGATCGCGTCGGATCAGGTATTTTTTTATGCCCCTGAGCTCTTTATCCGTCTTAGTAGCCTTTTCGCTCATGCTAGTTATCATGTCACGTATTGACTGAATTCCCTCTAAAATATCGGTTTGCACCTTGTCGGCACTACATAGAGCCATCTGTTAGTAGGTTCACATTACACTATGTTTCATTTTATCCTTGTTGAACTTACGCCTTGGGGACAGGGTCGCGGTATTTACACTCCAACCCTTTTTCTTTGCAGTTTTTGCAAGGCTTTGTCTCATCACATTTAGCCTTAAGTGTGCGACAACTGTCACAGGCCTGTATAGTATGGCTTGTAAGTATGTCATTCAACTAAGTTATATGAAGAAAAAGGGTTTAAAACCGGGTAGTACTGCTTACCTGAGATGCCCTGTTTGCTTTCCGCTTTCCCGTCACTGTAGATTGGACGGTGAACTCTGGGGCATACGATTCGGGATATGGCATGGGATGAATCATGGGGTTCTGGGGGGCAAATGCTTGGTGAGAGGATCGGTAGGCATCATGATGTGGACCTGGAGGGCCTGGTTGATGGCCGTGGAATGAAGGCTGTTGTTGTCGCCTAGGGTCTTCGTATGGGGCCATATGGGACGGCATGGTAGCCGGTTGCATGGCACCAACACCGGGAAGAGACTGAGGCGGCCCAGTTACTGGTGTTGGAGGCGGCATCGAGTCCATTCTTTGCGACTGCTGCTGCGATTGTTGCAGGTGCATCTGCGACTGTGACTGTTGCTGTTGTGAGGATGGCGGTTGCTGCATTTGGACTGGCTGCTGCGATTGTTGTTGTGGCTGTGGCGGCTGGCCACGATCATCTTGGAAGTGTGATGGGATATATTGCGGCGCTGTAGGAGGCATAGGCGGTGCCGAAGAACGGTGGGTATCTTTGATGGCTGTGTACTGATGCGGAGGTTGTTGTTGGTGGTGGCGGCCTTGGTTTGAAGGAGGCTGCTGCAATTGCTGCTGTTGTTGTTGAGAGGATGGAGGCAGAGAAGGCTTCTGCGAAAGGTCTCGGTGTGCACTAGAGCGGCTGTCGTCGCTGTGGTGTTGGTGCTGGTGCCCAACGAGCTTGGACGGTTGGCGGCTCTCAGACTTTATCGGAGATGGAATGTGATGTGAAGATGGGCCAAGCGGTGTTCCGTGGTGAGGATGGACTGGCTGAGACTGATACGGCGACTGGCTAGAATGGTGACCTGAGAGGCCATGGGGCGAGGTAGCCGGGTTCAGATGAGTAGAGAGTGACAATGGGCCCGGGTGCAAGGGCGGGACACCTTGGGTCGGAGGCGGAGTGTGATGAGAGGGGCCTGAATTTGAGGGAGAGGCAGAATGAGACTGCTGGTGGGATGGTTGCTGCGGACCAGGCGATTGTTCAAGCTGGCGCGAAGAATGGTAGTATTGCGCCTGGGATGACGAGGTTGGTGGCTGTTGCTGCGGATGGTGGGCCGAGGAGGATGTTACAGAATGGGGGTGGCCGTGGTTATGGTGAGGCGGCGGAGGTGGTAGGTGCTGATGGGACGAGGAATGCTGGACGGGAGTAGAATGTGGATGGTGGGGGTGCGAATGGGGATGCGGGTGAGAGTGAGGATGGGAATGCGAGTGAGACGGCGGTGGGTGTGACGTTGACGACGATGACGATATTGTCTGTGGAGGTTGGTGATGTGCAGGAGACAACGACGGTCGAGAACGAGCGTGAGATTGGCTTCCGGACGGCCACGGCAAATTGTTGCTGGACTCTAAGCAGACGCGCTTGGAGGGGGGAAGGCCGATGTCCATAGCGAGCTAGGGATTTGGAGCGAGCTCTTATATAAATATGAGTGAGCCAGAATGGATACAAGTGCGAAGCAAGCACATATGAAGGGGCGCTGCAGACTAACGGCGGCTTTTTTGTTTCTTTTTGTAGGGGGAGCACAAGGCACAAAACAGAGGGAATAAGAGTACTGTAGGACAAGAAAAACAATAATGTGCGTGTATATGCGCGCTAGAGTGTGGGTAGTGCTGGTGCGTTTGGGTGGTGGTGTGTAGATGTGCAGGCGTGACTTGGATTTGAAAGGAGAGGATAAGAGAAATGATGGAAGGGAGAATATATGAGAACAGAGCGGACAAATGACCCAAAAAAAGGTGTGTTCGGAAATGATAATATGAGCAGCCCGGCCTAGAGAAAGTTGAGCTATCACTGGCTATAGCAGTTCACCAGGCATAGAAATCCGTGACAAGTATTATGCAGCTGAGGTACCTAGCCCGCAAGTGCTGGGCAACAGTGGCAAGTGACAGCGATGGTGGGTGGCAGATGAGTGGCAGATAGAGGGCAGGCAATTGCCAGGTATCAAAATGTACCACTTGCACTATTCCACGGGTAACTGCGCTGAGAAGGAGAAGGAGAAGGAAAAATGAAAAAAAACCTGAAGTCCAGGATGGATGGGTCCAGCGACGAGCAAAAGGAAAGATGTAAGGGTGGGAAAAGAGGTACCCGAAGGGGTTCATTGAAAAGCAGAAGAGGAAGAAGAAATTTGGGACAAAACAGCAAGTCAAATGTTGACCAATTCAAGACTTGGTCAGTGCTCCTCTGTCTGGCTCGCTCTTTTCTGCCTTTTTCTCTCGTCTCTTTTTCGATATCAAATGTCCAATCAAGGACAGACTGGGGGGAGGGGTGAGGATAGAAAAGCCTGGTAGCAAAAACAGCGATGAAGCTCAAGAGACGGAAACTACTTGAAGCCAATAAAGCAGAGGGGTGATGTGGATCAAAAATGATCGTCCTTTCCTTTTGGAAGGGGGAGAGGAGAAAGAAGGAAGGGCAGAGAGGAAGAGGGAGGTGGGGGGATGACCTGTGAGAAAAAAAAAAAAGTGCAAAGCAATGAGAACAAGAGGGCTTCGTCGAAGTAGCTCTTGCTCTAGCTCCCTTACCAGCACTTTTTGTGCAAGTGCGCAGCGCGCCATGTCATACCGAGCTGTGCTCTGTTTTTACTTTCACCACAATTGCAGATAAACATGTAGTCTGGGAGAGAAAAAGGCAAGGTCCATACAAGGCTCCTACTCCTTCGGGCGAAGCCAGGTGAGATGGCTGGTGAGAGATTCCTGCCAGCTTCGGACCCAAAACAGACAAGGGCGTTTTGTTCTTCTTTCCCTTTCTTTTCCCATCTACTCTTTCCACTCAATGCTCGCACTCCTTCCCTGTTCTTCCAGTTGCATCGTAGTTACCTGCTCTCCAAATCTTGTGTACCAGAGTCGCAGGCAAGATAAATGAACAGCAGTTCCATCTCAGGAGCCCCAGACAGATGCACGTTAGGCTTGGAACATCGCTTCTTGCGCTGCCGGTCCCAAATTTGTTAGCTTACACATATCAGCGTACCCTAGCCCAACAATCAGGTCAAGCTAACCCAAAAGGCCTCAAAGAAAGACGAACCAGTGCGAGCCTAAATTTGGCGTCAAGGGCCCTATCTCTGTATTTCTGTACAGATGCGGCACAATATAGCGAAGGCATTCACTTTGATTGGGTGTCTCCAGGGCGGGCCTCGACCCTGATTTCTCTAGACCAGCTTTTTACAGAGAACAAAAGAATTGTGCTTTTATTCGCTGTGCTTGTTGGCCTCAAAAGGCTAGAGCAAAAAAATGGCGCTTTTTTTTCCTATTCTGTGTCTAGTCTACGACTTCAGGTGTGTGCGAAGCTGGGAGCTAGGGCCACTGGGAAAGATCTTGAATGGAGGCAGAAATAGGGAAGACAACGGATCAAGTGTATAGAAAGAAAAAAACCCCAGTCCATAGAACAAAAAAGAAAGAAAAGAGAGGGCACTTGTCAGCTGTTAGTTAGTTTCAAGCTTGGGGGTGGCCGGCCAGCTCAGTACTATCCAGAACATGCGACGCGGAATAGATAGCTGGATAGGACGCAAAAAGCACACTTGCACTGCACACAACAAACACCCCAACAATCAGTTACCTACGCAAAACAGGCAGACATCAAGCAAACACGTTGGGCGAGGCTCGGGAGTTGGAGAAATATCATGTCAATGTGTTCTCCAATCTCCTTCGCAGGTACGTGTGGCAGGTAGCACGGCATACGAATCACAGGCTCTCTCCTCTATGTAGCACACAAGTACATTTGCGTGTCGTTTAATATGTATTTGGCGCATCCAGACTCCATCCTCAGTACCTGGGCAGTACCTGGGCAGTACCTCTAGACGCCTCCAATCGAAGCATCTTGGCTCAAACAGCGGTGCCTAAGCCCTCTGTATTCACGCATACACGCGTTGGTCTTCTGCAAAGTGCGGCCAGGTGGTACTTTTTGTCGTTTGGTCATCTCCCATCTTTTTGTGCCAGCCAGGCCAGTGGGTGCTAGCATTTCTTCGCTACTGTATTCCCGAGCGACCGTGGTGTCAATTTCGGCTGCGGTTAAGGGAGGAGCGGAGGCTTGGTGTACCACAGTCGTCCTTGAGTAGATTCTCAAGCTCTCTGGTTGTTTGACTCTTGGCTTCTGCGATAAAAACATGTCACTTTGCTGTCCTCCTGTCCCACTTGGCCCTGAGAGCCAGAGGACCGAGCCAGCACAGACGCAACGGAAATACAGTGTACACAACGTTAAAGGTCTCATGTCTGTACTTTGGAAGCCCGGATGTACACGGAAAAACTGGAAGTACGTGGAAAAGCAACAGAAGGCTTTGCTGGCATTCTGGCTGCGTGTCTCAGAATGTGACAATCTATTCTCTGTCTCAGATTGATTTAATCACAATCCGAGGCGATAGTTGCAGCAAAACAAGCAACTGTGCTGTGAATCGATGGTGGGGTGTGTGTAATTAGGGTTGTATTCGGCCACTCGATAGGGTTAGAAAGTGAAAGCTGCAAAGGGGCAGAATTTAGTGTGAGCAACAGACGCATTGTCCTCGCTTTTGTGATGTCATTTGTGTGTCTGGCTTGACATGAGCTGCATACAAGGACACCTATTTTTGTGGTTGGGCTGGCTTGCAGGAGAAAGGGCAAGTAATATATGTGATGCTATAGTACAGAGAGACCTCGCATTATGCACCCATACCCACACATCAGCGGCTACTGGTGTGGCCCTTGGGGGTTTTCTTCCAGCAAGAAGCAAGCCTACTAAAATATTGAGTGACGCTTACGGTAGCATTCAAGCGACCGGTGAAGCTAAAGACAGAGTCAAAATACGAATAGAAGACAGGAAGACAATGCACGACCACACAATGTGCTCCATTTTTTGGCTGGTGTTCGAAAGAAGCCCGGAGGCCTGGCCGGCCAGAAGCGCACATATGCACGTAAATACAATACGTATAGAAATGCATAGCGCACCATATCCACTGTGACCGCGCGACGCTCGGGTGCCTCTTTATGTGACGTGTTGTTTTCTTCTCATGAAGCCGCAGCGTGACGCGGGGGACGCGGGGAGGCAATCTCAGAAGTGAGATCAACTGCTTAATGGTGTCCTTGGGTGCGTGTATCAACATGGAATTTAGATCAAGATGCCATCAAGAAAACAGTACTCACATGCTTGAGAATGGCGGCTGCATAACAAGATCAGCCTGTTATTATGCAAGATGAAGATCTGCCACAAACAAGGGCTGTTCTCAAGAATCATACCTACACAGAGCCAATATAGCAACGATGCGACATTGCATAAAAGCATTGCTCTATAGCCAAGCTTAAACTTACGCGTATTTTATCGTCTGAATAGTGATGTGACAAGCACAAAAAAGAACAAGGCTGGATTTAAGAGGAGGTAGACAGACATCTGTGCGCTAGCATCCAATAAGCGACATAACTACGCACAAGTTCTAGCCAGAATTTTGGCTTGGGGCGGGTCGAGCCGAGACTCGGGCTTATTTGCACCTCCTCAATTTTAGGGAGGGTCTAGTATTGCAGGTGTACATGCCGAGTCTTCTGGCTGGACAGCGGCGCTACTGTCCTCCTGATTTAGGGATGCCACGCCAATCAGCTCACCGTGAAATCAAGATTCCCTTGGTCAAGTCAGAGCACGGTAGGAAGACTTTAGAACCCTGAAGCTATTCTAGCTGGTTCTACAGTGTGCTACAGACCCGTAGACTCTTTTGGTTTATTCTATATTTTTTCTTCGCTTTCCCTTCCATTCCCTGATTAGGGAATGGCGCAAACAGGCCAGCGATTCTAGACACGAGCTTGCACAACTAGACCCGCGTGTATGAACACATGAACAGTGCAGCTGGAGCCATAGGTAGCGACAGCGGCATGGCGATGTGCTCCTAGAAAAGGAAGGCAATTTGGGGAAATAACTGGACTGCCTGGACTCAGCTGGGCTCGGAGCTTTTGCCTTTGGGGGACAAAATTAGCCACCAGCCTGTCTCGCGTCATTGTCACCTGCTATTGCACTCCTATCTTGTTCCAAGCTTGTTGCCGCCTCATCCCATGAAAGCACAGTGTGTTGACCATGTGGAAGCACACCTTGACCTGTACTTGCTAAAATTTGCATTTGGGAAGTACTTGGTCCTCACGCTACTGTAGACCTGAAAGCCCTACGATCCACAGCCCTCTCTGAGAATGGTGCTTCCTGGCATCTTGGAAAACGGCCGGCTGTGACAGGGAATCAGGAGACGTCTTTTTTTATTTTTATTTTTGGCGTGTGACTCATCCGATATATTCCTCTTGGGTTACCATTCTTTTCGTTTATTCTCACGAGGAACCATGATACAAGCTCTGGTGTAGAACGGGTGTGTGTTGTGCGCATGTGGAAGTACTGACGTCGTATGCCAAAGCCACTCCGCTCGCCCGCAAGGCTCCTCACACAATCTTAAAAAAAAGGGCACCGACAAAATCTGCTCTCCCATCCCTTTTGTCCTTCTCTTCTCGTTTCGCTCGCATGCCCTGGCTTGGAAAGACAAAATAAAGAGGCGAAGAACGTGGGAGAAGGACGCAAAAATGAGAAAATTAAGGGACCTGCAGAAGCGAGGTAGCGAGAGAAGTCTCGAAAACAAGGGGACATCGCAACTTTGCTTAGCTGATGTACGGTAGTGGAGTAGCTACCAAAATCAACAGAAATGAGCAAACGAGAGAGAGGGGAAGGAGCATCAAGTCAACAACGTTGCTGGTTGCATGTTTTTCATTGGTCTCTCTTGGTTATCTCCGTCATCCTGTTTGTCCCCCGTCTTCCTCCGCTCTTGCCTGCTCAATCTTGTGTTTCCTTTTTCCGTTCTTTCCATGCGTCCGCACCTTGGGATTTTCTTGTCAAGCAAATAAGGAGAGCAACTGCTGTGCTCCAAACAGGGAACAAAAAGTGGAGATCCCATGTACCCCAATCTCTCTAAGGTGTGTTGGGCGTCTCTGTCTCGTGTTCACTGGCAAGACATTGCGCGAGTAAAGGCATCATTGCGCTGACGTGTCTCTCTGCTGCAGCCTTTCTCCTTGAACACGAGAAAGACAAGACAAGACAAGACAGGAAAGCCTGCATGGGCTTCTGGAACTGCCATTCTTGTCTCGTTGTTCGTGCGCCAGTTGGTCCTTATTGACGCAATTGTGCTGACGCCGTGTTACTGCTGCACTTGTTAGTTGAATTTGATATGCTGTGGCCATGCACACTCCTGGCTTTTTTTCTTCCTCCGCGTGTTTGGCTTATTGCCTGGTGGATGAAGCAGGAGACAGTTCGTATTTGATACGGGTAGGGCGACTAGTAGATTGAGCTCAACACCAACGTCAGATGTCAGACAAGACAGCACAGCACGCCAGATCAAGTCTTGCAACCTCCGATCTTTGAAACCCGGCTACAGCTTTCCCGTATCCCCCCTCTAAAATAGCACGGATGGAAGGAGGGTTTTGGTTTCAGTACCATCCTATCAGCAACACTATATATATATATGTATATATATATACATACATGGCTTGCAGAAAATTGCCGTCTCCCTGGCAGCCCATCAGTCACGTTCTTTATGAGCCCTTTTATGTCCACAACCCCGCCGTCCCGTTTCACGGGCCAGGCACATATTTGGAGGAGTTGCGTGCTCCAAGCACTCAGCAATAGAATAACTAGTAGACAGTGTAAAGAGAAGGGAGAGCGAGACGGAAGCGGAAACACATCAAGCAAAGGCCAAGATTTCTCCCGTTTCAAATCATGGAAACGCACACCTGAGTTGCAGGCAATTACGGATTACGAGCATTTTGCCAAAAGCGTTTCTTTCTTTCCAACATCGCAATTTCCTTGTTTTCCAAGCTCCAATTTTAAACGACGATTTTCCTCAGCATTGTTCCTTTTTGCCTATTCTTTCGTAAGTGTTAAACCGGTTTCGTTGGAAATTATCTCTCTTTTGACTTTGCTTTTTTGTACCTCTTCTGATTTATTTCTGAACCCCTTCCATAGACTTTCCTTCTGGCCAGGACAACACACCAACTCGACCATTCAGGATCAATGATCCCTGGAGCTGAACATACCTGAGCCATGCAACTATCTTTAGGCCCCGTTTGGGCTGCTTCAAAGAGCCTTTATTCATGACATGCCCAAACCTCATCATCACAACGACCAACCTTGGTTATTAACCCGAGATAGGCCCTAGTCAATATAACATCGTGGCTATAGATGGGTTGGGAAGGAAGAGGGGAGGGAAGATGAAGAGGGGGATTGTGGCTTTTGCTTATTCCTCTTATCTCTGCGTCTGCCAAGTTCCCAGCTGATGTTTCCAAGGCATTTGTGTGGGGGCTTGCTTTGCTTATTAATGAAAGCGTGACGCTAACGTGAGAAAAAGAAATCACAAATGAGGCATGTTGTGTCTAGTGATGATATTGTAACAGCGCCCTGTAAGTTTGGGCGAGGCGAACGAGCTGAGTCGGAAAAAGTCCAGAAAAAGGAACAAAGGGAGGTAGAGGTTGAGCCGTCTAGTTCCGCAGTGCAATCTAACTAACCGTCTTGGAACTGTGTCTACATTGTCTTCCTTTGTTCCCTTGCCCATATTTCTAGCAACAGAGCCTAAGGGCGCGCTAGGCCCACTGCACGAAGAGAATAATGTATCCGGTGAAATAGCCTCCACCGCCTCAGTGTCAACGTTCCTGTGCTGATGTGCTCACGAGTTACCAGCGCTCTAGGGGCTATCCTTGCTAATATCAGAGTAAAAGCTTTGAGGCCCAGGCCTAGCCCAGTAGAGCAAAAATCTGCACGTCCAGTAGCATCTGGGCCAGAACCCATGATCCATGTGAAGATGGTAACGGTGGAAAATCAACTAACCTCGGTCACTCGTCTTCTCCAAGAGCGCCCACTTCGCCATCATAATTTGGGTGATGGCTGAGCTGCTTCTCTCTCATCTCATATTCGCAGAGCCAATCTTCCTGCCACCAAAAAATAAATAAAAAAGTCCATGTTTCAGGTTCGGCTTTTTGAGCCAGCGAATCCATTTCATGGCCCAGCAAGAAATATTTGCCTCAAGTATCAAAAGTCTATGTAGAGAAGGATTAAGGAGCCATGTTATCCATGACGCTGCATGACGATAGGGAGGCAGACAAAGCAGAGACAGCTGATAGTGACATAGTGCTCGGAAACAAAGAGGATGCCAGGCTGTAGAGTTGCTTGTCTATTGTTTGGTATCAAGCCGCTGGCGTTTGTTGCCTCTCTTTCGCCTTGGCCATGGGTTGTCTGCGTCGGTCGCTCCCACTGTGTTTTCCGGTTGTTCAATGCTTGCGTGTAGTCGATCAACTGTAGTGTTGACTTGGCCATCATTGCAAGTGCCGTTGTCTACACTCACCGTGGCCGACTCTATTTGCTCAACATGTGTCGCAGCAGTGGCATCACCTTTGCTTGAGCTTTTCGTAGCTGTAACTTCACGCCCTTCAGTGAAGACCAAGTCGCCCTGTTGGCCCAGCACTTCACGTCCAGCTTCCTCTAGCAGAATTCCAAAAGCTAGGAGAGCAGTCTCATCCATACTCCGCTCATTGATGTTTCTCTGACCAACAAAATGTGCTTTCCTGGGTTGTCCGGTAGACAGCGTCCCAAGCGCATCGTAAAATCTGCTAGAATAAGAATGCAGTGCTTTGAGAAGCTCGCTCGACGGTAGCACGCCCTCCCCGGTATTAGGCAAGAGTCGTTCGTGCGAGTTGTACAAGTCATATTCCGCAAACAAATCTGGCGCATCTGCAGTACGGAATAGTGCTTCATGCGGAGCTAGTATACTGTGATGTGTAGACGCTTGCCTAGAATTGTTCATGTGCCCAGTTGTATCGTTTCGTTGATGTGCTAGTCCATTGCCTTGGTGGCTCGTTACGAGGCCTAGGAGAAAGTGTTAGTTTGACTTGTTTTGCTTGTATAGCTTGAGCATTTTTCTTGGAAGAGTTCAGGAATACAAAAAGTAAAAGCATACCAGCAACTGCATCGTAGATATTGGCCTGGCGGCGACGCTTGTGAGGTGGCATTTCGTTGATAGCTTTGGCATCCCGCTTCTCACTAATGCTGGAAGAACGCGATGGAGAATGCGCATTTTTGGCTGCGCATTTTTGAGGGGCCATGCTTGCAATAGCTATAAAGTGTGGTTTGTACGTCAGGTCAGCGTCTGATGTTGTGGTAGAATTTTAACCAAATGAAGACGGTAATATCAAAGCCTGGATCCTCTCAAGACCCTTGTGATACATGTTAGCATTGGCCGGGGCAATCACTCATGTCCTATCGCATGAAGAGTCTTGAGAGTGAGTCTTGTCTGGAAAATACTATAAGGGGGTACTTGTTGTAAAGTTAAACTTAGAACTGAGACAAGAGCCTGGGGACAAAAAATAGTTCTTCTCAGCCTTGCTAAAATTTTGAACAAGGCTGACACACCTCGAGAGGTCGGCGGCATTGACCCACTTGTTGGGCCGGACATGGCAGAAGGCAGACACGCACTTTGGGGCTAAGCCGGACTGACAATACATGGACCTCCTACTAATTTCTAGTAGAATTCCAGGAGGCTTTATTACACCGCTTCAAATTCGCCATCTCTAGTCTTCAGAAGCGTTTATCTTGTGCAACGTGTTTTCAATGCTAGCTTGTGTGTGCCTCGAGTCTCACACTAGCAGACTAACAGATAACTTTATCCTCGCTCCTTTTTCCCTTTAAATCGTCTATGCATCTTCTTATACTACTGTCACCATGAATCAACTCCTATACGCTCGTGAAACGGGCGAAATTTCAGGCCGACAGTTCGCTGCTAACATCACAAACGACCTGCTCCGCTCGTTTGAGCTCTATCCACACTTATATTTTGACGGTAGCTTCAACATACCGCTCAACTCCCCCCCTACTTCAAAGCTGAGTTCAAAAAAACAAGCCCGTGACTATGAGGCACATTATGGAGGCGTGAATAGTCTGTCTGTGGATAAATTCTCTGGTCGATAGTAAGTTTTGTTAACCCTGCCGGATACTAGTATCGTGAGGATTGGCAGTACTAACTCGATGTTAATACCGCTAGCCTTGCTACTGGTGGATCTGAAGGGTCAGTAAAGATATGGGATCTCGAGATGTGCCAGGACTTTACAACTGAGTTTACCTTCCGCCCTAAAACTGCCATCTCACGAGTTCGCCCAGACTGCAGGCGATATGGGCATACTAGCGGTGTAACACACATCGAATTCCACTCTCGCGACGAGAATGTCATACACACTAGCTCATATGATGAGACGCTGAAGCAATGGGATATAGAGCGTGATAAAGCGTCTGCTTCGTTTGATTTGAGAGTGCCCATAAACACTTTTGCCGCCAGTCCAATTGTATCTCCAGATAACTTGATCGCATGTGCTATGGAAACACCACAGATACGGCTCGTTGATACACGGACTGCTTCAACATCACGGGCTATGACATCTCATGGAGGAGGAGTGTTTTCTTTGGCCTGGAGTCCTATAAAGGAGCGCATATTGTGCTCTGGGCATGAAGATGGAACTGTCAAGGTAAGGGTTCCGGTAACGTTTTTTGCAACTTGTGACACTAAAATAGTAATAGCTAATAGGGTGATACATGTTTAGATATGGGATTCCAGAAGATTCTCTCACCCAGTAGCTATGCTGGACCAAGAAGACACACTTGGAGTAATGCATCATTTCACACATGCGTCTTTGTCAGGCGCTCCATGGACCAAGGCCCGCCACTTTCGAAGTTCTGCACGTGCTCATGATGATGCGGTAAATGGCCTTGCATGGACCGATGATGGCAACTACATTGTTTCTGCTGGTTTGGACAGACATGTTCGCGTTTGGAATGCGGCTACTGGCGCCAATACCCTCGTTGGATTTGAGACAAGCTTCCAAAACTACGAAGCACTCAATATCAGCCTCATTGTCTCACCAGGCCGGTTGTCGTATATGTCGCGTGAGGTGCTATACATTCCAAATGGCGGCGAGGTAGCTGCAGTAGAATTACACACTGGCAAGGCTATTTCCCAGCTGCGTGTGCCCGGAAATACGACAGTTCGAAGAGCTCGTAACTCTAGAACAGTCAAAGCCATTGCATGGAGAGGATCTCAGGGTCATGGCCGTCCACTGGGAAGTGCTATTGGTGGCGCCAACACATACGGTGCAATATATGCAGCTTATGGCGATGGAAAAATCAGAGCTTTCATGCCCAATATGCCAGGAGTGGAGGATGTGGACCTTGATCCGACAACTAAGGAACAGGAGACAAAGAAGCGGAAGCGGAAAGCTGTCGACGACGCCTACAGAGGGTTGATGGGTACGCAGATAAGGTTTAAATGAGGCTGAATCTTGGAGTTTCCTTTCTCTTGATAATCAAGTTAGATGCGGCTCAGCTCAAATTAACTCAAAGCATGACGTTCGTGGTCATCTTGAGTCAATTGCTTGTGATGTCTTGGGAACAAAGCACCCCACACCTGTGGCTGAACATCATGGCGCCACACACACCGCCCCACAAACAGTGCCACACCCACAAATGCCCTAAACTATCCCGCCAACCCCACTAAAATGTTTTTTTTCTTCGGGATAGAGCAAGTAAAGTGGGCTTGTTCATGATCTTGGTGCGTACGCAACATTTTTAACTCTTCAAAGCTCATACGCAGGATAACAACCTCTTTGCGTTTTACACTCTCCCACCAAAATCGTCAATCCCGACTTTACCGTCATACCGACCTAAAATCCATTACAATGGCTCCCGTATGTACATGATACCGCTTTGCTGTTGGGCTACGTCTTACCCATCATCGTCGAGACGAATGCCGTGAAGCAGTAGGCTAAATCATTATACTTTTTATACAGCAGAAGAAGAACGTCAAGGGCCCTAAGGTCACCAAGAAGGTAAGCAGTCAATTTTTCACAGATCACCCGGCATTTGCTATCACAAGGCGATGGAATTAAAACATCGCGCCATCCGGGCGGTTATGACTAACGGGTGTTTGTTTGTTTAGTTCGTGATCAACGCTTCGCAGCCTGCTAGCGACAAGATCTTCGACGTCCCCGCCTTCGTCAAGTTCCTGCAGGAGAAGATCAAGGTCGATGGCCGCGTCGGTAACCTGGGTGACATCATCTCCGTCACCGGCACTCCCGACGGCAAGATCGAGATTCTGGCCCACAACGAGCTGTCTGGCCGCTACCTCAAGTACCTGTATGTGCCACCCTATCACACGATCTGGCCCTTCAACTTATGTCGACATCATGGGGTCTACGCATAGATCCGTTTTGCCACGCCGAACTCTATGGACTGGAACGCACCCACTAACATTACTACTCTTCCTCTAGGACCAAGAAGTTCTTGAAGAAGCACCAGCTCCGCGACTGGCTGCGCGTTGTTGCCACCTCCAAGGGTGTGTACGAGCTCAAGTTCTACAACGTCGTTAACGACGAGGCCGAGGAGGATGACGAGTAAATGTGGAAGCACATTTTGAAATAAAAAAGACTTGCATCTCCGGAGCTTGAATTCAAAAAAGTTAAATACCCCTTTGATATCTTGGGACTTGAGACGGGATTTCCTTTGAGCAAGAATGTGATCTTTCGTCGTGCACTGTGAATGATGATGAATGTAGAGGACACACTGAATTGTGAAGTTTGTTGGGATGCTCATAATGTCACAGGTCATTACTAAGACCAGCAGGCATCTCTTCTGTATCATTTGTTCCCACAACCAAGTCTAGATTTTGAATTTTGTTGCTGTCTAAGGAAGTGTCCGCATAGCAGCCTCAAAGGCCACCAAGGCCATTGCATTAGCCGGAAATGCCCTGAGAAACGAAGGGAGAAAGCCTCTCCAATATCCCTTCCATCCAGAGTCACGGTAAATGGCCTTTGCAGCATCTGACCAGCGCGAGTATTTGGGTGTTCCATCGTTGAGGCTGCCGCCAAGGGGATCAGTCATGATACGTTGCTTGACGACGTCGGAGGGATAGCTCGTGATCCAGAAAACCTGAGCACTCAAACCGCCAGCCCAGAAGTTGACGACGGGAGCACTGAACTTTGTGTTTTTCTCAAACCAGCGCGAGAAGAGATCGTAGGTGGTCCACCAGAAGAAAAAGGATGTGCGAAAAAGCAACGTAGCGCCGAGGCCATGGTAGATGCCGCGTATTCCATGGTGGCGGTAAATTTTGCGAATAGCGTCAACGGGGCCGTGGTAGAAGCGTTCGGCCTTGTTGGCGCTGTACTGCACTTGTAGCCGGGCCTTGATGTGTTCCACAGGCGCCGCTATGAAGCTGACCGTAGCACCGGCCATGATACCAGCCACACCATGGCCGAGCGTTGGCAGGTTCGAGAAGATCCTCTGGCCTGGCTGTGACGGAGGCAAATTGTACAGGTGCTGCGACACGAGACGCCGGTAAATAGTCAGACTGCCAAGCATCACCGAGTCCATGAACATCCAGCCAACAAGCGGTGGCGTAGCCCCCTTGTACAGGCCTATTACGCCCTCATTGCGAACGGTCTGGACTACGCACTGAAGGGGACCGCTAAAGCGTGTGGCATTGGTGGTTTGCAAACGAACTTTTATCGTGTCAAAGGGGTGGCCGACTGGTTAAGAGTTAGCACGTTGCTGAGGCTTGGTAAAGGGCGGTCGAACAATAAACAAACCGGATAGTTTGGCAATGCCTGAGAATACGCCGGCTGCAAAGCCTTTGTAGTGGCTCGGCGGCTGGTGTACTTCGACCTGGTTAGACATGTCTTTGCGACTGAGCTGAGACTGACGCTACAGACGTAGGGGGTAGTCAGAAGAAAACGAAAGGCGAAGAGCGGGGATTTGAGGATTAAAAAGTAACGTCCGCTAGAATTGGTATATAGGAAGCAAAAAAGTAAAGGGAGAAAAAAAGGACAAAAACATGGTGTAAGGAAATGATTCAACCAAGGTACCAGGAAATAAAAAGAAACTGCTGCGGAGGTCTACAATTTATCTAGCGAAAGAATATCAAGAGTTTTGGTGTTTGCGTCATTGGTAGGCTCATCGTCATAGCTGCGATACCGGACATGCAAACGGAGGCAATGAGGTCACGACGCAGAGCATGTATTGCACACATATTAGGTCTTGTATCTTTTATTCAGGACTTTTAGAAACGCTAGAGTGGCTGCCTGTAGCACTCATGCCCTGAGATTAGTTCCTAGTATATCAAACGCCAAAGTAGAAATGTGAAGTCCGCAAATATGCAAAGGCCGGTCCCGAAAGGAGAAAAAAAAAGAGCAACGAGCAGAAGAGAGTAAAGCAAAGCGGAAACAAGCGAGCCCCAAGCAAAACGCCAAACAAAGCAAACACCACCCAGCAACGGCAATGGTAACGGCAGCAACAACCCAACGGTCGGTATTGCGAGCCAGTTGTTCTCATAGTCCCTCCCCCGCTCAAAGCAGCTCGAAGTCGTCTAGCTGGTCACGGTACTTCATGATGTTGCGCTTGATCTTGCTGCCAACAGTCCAGGTGACAAAGTCCTCCATGCTACGAGTAACCAGATAGGCACAATCGGTGATAGTCTCCGTGCCCACGCGAACATGGCCCTGCTCAATCATCTTCGTAGCAGCCTGCACATTTTCAGCCATGCGTAGACGCGTCATGACGACCGGAAGACGACGGCGCGCAAATGCCGCAACTGTTACATTGTGCTCGACTGACGATAGCTTTGATGCACTCGATAGCACACCCATGTCGTATAGCTTGTTGAGGAGAAGCTCTTCGTGCTTGCGACGCGCGGCGCTGTCGGGAGGTAGAAGACTAAGGCGATGCGCAAGTTTGCGGATGGACTGGTGATGCATGAGGATGTTAGAGAGATGAGAGTTCGAGCCTCAATAGTGGATAGAGAAGTAGAGGTGATACTTACACCACACAGACGGTTATACTTATGGTAGTCTTCAGGCTTTTGGATCATGTATCGACGCACTACATTGGCATCACGGTGCTCGTCTTTCTTGTAGTTGACAAAGTCAACCTTTTTCAAGAGCTTTTGCTCGTGATACTTCAGCTTGCGAACCATCCTGGCGGGAAAAGAATGTGATGTAAGGAATTGATAAAAAGCTATAGAGTTGATTACTTCAAGCCATTAACAAGCGTGAAGGTGCAAGACAAGTCTTGAGAAGTTTTTGGCGGGGCCGCTATAATTTAGGCGGTCAATGACGGCAAAAAACCACCATCCTTCAGCCTTATCCGCTAAATATCATCACCAACATGAAAGACCCAGGTGGCTCCCCCGCGTTGAAAAGTCTGTTTGCTACGAGGATCAGTGCTGCAAAAAAAGAGCTTGTAGAGGGGACACATAAACGCACAAAATGATACCAAGATTGCCATTGACGTTGGCTTCCAAGCCTGCAAGCTTGCTGAGCGGCCTTTTCACCCGAGCATTCTCCAACACTTCAATTGCTGCTGGTACGTTTGAGCTCTACCAATCGTCCGAGACGTCAAGGAGCTTCTAGCTAATAATCACGTGTAAAAAACAGCCGGCAACAGCAGCTCTCCGTCCCGGGCGCTCCTCGACGTTGAGGCGCCGGCACGGCGACAGTCGGCCAGCAAGCATGACCAGGCACTGCGGTTGATGACTCAAAACAACACGCGTGTTAGGGATGCTGCAGCGACTCACAAAGAAATGGCAGAGCGCAGAGTTAGCGAGGATTATTTGCGTCAGGCTCCGCGCCAGTGGAAGCGCGGTGATGTGTATGCTCCTCGGGACATGAGCTTCTCCGAGATGGCCAAGTGGAAGCGCTCGCGCCAGCGGAACGCCGATGTTATTGATATCCTAGGCATCAATCCCCTGGATGAGTACTTGGTAAGTGTGGTGGGCTTTCAATTGGTGTGGCCGGATGGCAGTAGGACTTTATGAGCCTGTCAGCTCTTTGTTTCATTTGCAATCACACGATGTGTCAGCGAGGGACACTTTGCTAACATCACACGCTCTAGAATCCTACCTTCATTGCCGATTTCACTACTAGTTTCGGCCAAATCCAGCACAGCAAAACTACAGGTCTGAGACCAGTTAACCAACGTAAGGTGGCCAAGACCATCCGCCGGGCCATTGGCATGGGCTTGCACCCCTCTGTCCATAGACACCCCGAAATTCTCCGTGAAGAGTTTGCCCTCCGCAGAAACAGACGGTAGTTAGCCAGCCGCTTCTTTATTTGCCAGCCACTTGAAGGCAGAAAAAGGAAAGGAAGAGAGGAGACAGGGACGGCCACCAGCCCGTATCATACTGTACATCCTTGGTTAGTTGCGGTACTGTACAGCCCTGTCTTTCCGTTCACCGTGTTCTAGTTCCTTCTGTACAACACCAAACTTCTTTATATGGTCAACCTGATTTCCATATATTGTACAAATACAAGCGCCTTTTGATTTCCGTTTTCTCTCTTTATATAACCACCCTCATGCACAAACGCCTGGAGATAGAAGCACCATACAACAATGTGTACCCTTCCATCTCCCAAAAACGTGACAACAACCATAAAGACGGACTAGGAAATAAAAATACATACAATGCAGAATCACCAGACCGACTGGGACCTGGGCTTAACTAGAAATAAGAACCGAGCAACTGGAATAGTACTTGGTTAGATACTGGCTTTTCCCGTGGCTTAGGGATGTAGCTGCGAATTTGACTCAGACTTTGGATGTGTCCTGAAATCTAAATCTAGCCGTAGACGTTATGCTCGTAGATTCCTCTTGACCCGGAATATCTGTAGAAATTGAGACGTCTCGTCACGTGTATAGCTTTCTAAATGAAGCCATTGTTTAGGGAAGGCCCCCTTGGCCCAAAACTCAAAGCTGCGTTGAAGATCTTGCCCTGGAAGGGCGTTGTACGCAATTCCAACGCTGCAAGGAAGGGTCAATATTTGCTGCGCTAAAGAGATAGGAGACTCAAGACTTTTACGTACCTGTCAGGGTCTGGGGGGTATCCGAGACTAGCCTCGGCGCTCTTGAACAAGCTAATGACGTCACTGAGAACACCGCTACCAGCAATCGCACCGGCGTAGGCGCCAAAAACCTTGATGGGGACCTCGATATCCATAGTCTCCATATTACGCCAGATCGCGCGTGCTGTCTTGTCGCCAAAAGGCATTTTCTCACAGACCCAAAAGATGATTTCGATGCTCTCGTACGATGGGCCCTCGATAGAATGCGCAATCTCGTTCCAAAACTCTACGGCGCGAGAGTGTTGCCCGCATGCGCCAAAAGCTAACATGATACCATTGTATAGCTTTGTGTTGGGGTGTACGTTGGAGTCCATTTTGAGCAGTGCGTAGACTCGCTTCAGGCCTGCCTGCGATGGGCATACGCTAAAGAGCTCGAGAATGCGGATGTAATCATCAGTTGTTGGCCGCACATCGATGTTAAAGTGATTGCGCATGTGCTCAAATACTTGCGAAGCCTTTTCAGCATCGCGACGTCGGAAGTACCCTTCTATGATGCGTAGGCGGTCCTGGCGGCTGGTTTCGCCAAAGAAGTGGTGCAGCATCATATACGCATGCCATGAGCGCTCGACTGAATTTGCGGGGTCAAGGATAAAACCAATGAATGCTCCACGGATGGACTCGCGCTGGCCGGCGCTGAACTGGAAGATATTTAGAGACAGCGTGTCTGCAAGATCGCGGCTTTCGTCCTGCTGGAGGAAGGCAATGGACAGTGCTACTACAGTCTCAGGCTCAAGCGTAATGGAACGACTCTCTAAATCGGAAACTACGCGCTTGGCAAACTCTAGATCTTGCGTCCGTGTATGGCATAGGGCTCGAATGTAGCGATTCACCACGGGCACATCTTCATCAGCATTGCTCTCGACTAGTTGCATATCAAGATAGGCGGCTTTGCAGCCCGACATGTCTTCGGCGTTCAAGCGATACTCCAGTTGGAGGATATGCGTCTCAGCATTGAGTCTTATGCCTAGTTCGGCAGCGAGAGTGATGAATCGTTCAGCTAGCAACGGTTCATAGCGGTCCACCGCAGCTCTAATCACGCTATTGATGCTGTCTATGTCAGGGCGCAAAACACGGTCGTTCGGGTTGTTTTGCACCATGACATTAAACATGTGTTTGATTTCCTGGGCACCTTTGCCGAGAAACAGAACAGCCCATTGGAAGCAAACATCCCATAGTTCTTTGCGTGGATTTGACTCGATTAGGTTCTGGAAAATATCCTTGGCCCAGCGACTCTGCTGCATCCGAGTGCAAAATTTGAGAACCTCGTAGTACGTGTTTTTTGTAGGCTTCCATTTGCCGTAGATGGGCTTGCGAAACCACGTTTGCGCCTCGTCTAGCATGTCGCGTTGCGCGTAAAAGACTGTCATTATTTCGTGGAAAGCGGGCATGTATTGCACACTAGCCACCTCGGCAAAGGTCACCAATTCTCTGAGCTCGCTTTCTTTGCCCTCGCTGGCTAGGCCCCGCATCACAATGATCCAAAGGGATTTGCTTCCCTTGTAGACACGGTCCTCAAGCATTAGATTGTGCCAAAAGGGCTTCAGAATTTCCGAGGCCTCACTGGCAGCTTTGTATTGCGACAGAGCTGAGAGAAAACAGCGAAAGTCGTCGTCGTGCACGGTAGATAGTTTGGTCGACGGTAGTGGATCGTGGGCATCAGGGTTCTCGGTTGCCGTGGGTGGTTGGGCGTGTTCATCCTCAATCAATTTAGCAAACTCTGAGAGACCATCGCCGAAGGCTCCATCTATTTGCTCCGCCCGGCGTTTCTGAATTTCATGGTACAGGAACCTCGAGAAGCTTAGATGATAGGATGGGTCATCTTTCGGCGGCCTTAAAAGAGCTTGGCGGGCGGCGACAAGATCCTCCAAAGTCAAGTCTTTCCCACCCTCATTCAGCGGGTCTTCAATGATGTACTGGACCAGGCGGTGGCATTGGTTTGCCTGGGAGCTGTTTACTGGTGTCTGGTAGCGATTTTTGTACGCAAAAAGGTCGTTAAAAGCGCGTATTAAGCTACTTCGAGCCTGGCCGCGAACATTGTCGTTTATTCGGCCGACCCATTTCAAGATGGCTCCCCAGCCAGGCTCGAGTTCGACGGGCTTGGAAGAGTCGCGATTGCGATTTAAGAGACTGATGAAGGAGCGTCTCTGGGCAGATGGCACTGATGCAATAAGCTGGGCGTGTGGTTGCAGTGCTGGGAAAGACAGTTGAAGCCCGGATGTTGGTGGGTGAATGCTCCGAATGCAGGGAGCAGAGGCAGAGGTCGCAAATTTCAAGGCCAGCGAAGCAGACCGCCGACAGGCATGGCGGGCAAAGCTTCGTCTCATAATGCAAGTGCTCAGGGTGCAATGGAAGACGGGGCGGAAGCGCAGGTGGCAGCACTGGCGGGGGCGGGAAAAGAGAAGTCAAGGCAAAGAGCTTCTACAACGCATGGTTGAAGGTTAGCTAATTTACGAAGCGGGGATGGATGAGCTGTGCTTGACAGGGGAAATACTCACTACAGCATTTTTGCACTTTAATGGCAGCTTGGAGAGGGAAGGCGCAGAACGACCTTTTCTGCAGGCTCCAATTGGCGTACAATTGATGCTTGCACAGCTTTGTAGTGGTCTAATCCCAATGAGTTACTCACGATGCAAGAGCTTCTCACTCGAGAGCTTCGCAGGAACAAGTAAAGTGCGGAGGGTCACGTGATACACTGGGGAAAAGGTGGAGAGGTGGGTACAGAAGAACGGGCAGGAAGTAAGCCAAGCCTAAATACAAGCCAAGAGCGGACTGCGACTGAGGAAGGGCCAAGTTTATAGCTGAAGTACATACACCTGTGATTCACAATAGCTGTATTAAGATTGTTGTTGTATTTTTTAACGTTAGCTGTATTAAGAGGCGCACAAAAATGGTAGATTCAAGGGTGTGCGGGCTCGCCTCATCGGGACGGGACTGAGACTCGCAGCTTGCGGTTTAGGTGGTGTGCGTCTGGATACGCCTGCCGCACAGCATGAGAACAACACGCTGCGTTGCATGCATGTCATTCGCCAATTCCAGGTCCCTAATAGGCGTTCTGTCCTATAGACAATGACCTAATAGTCACAAGCTAAAAAGGTTGGAAGCGGCTTTGTTGCAAAGAAAAGAGTTTAGCAAGGGGCGTTTCTTATCCAACCAATAGGAAGCCACAATCCCTGCGATAACAGATAATGGAATCTTATCTGTCGTTTCTACTTGCTAAGCTTGTACAAGTAACAAGTTAACAGCTGGCATCTCTCCAAACCCTCAAATAAGCACTCCAGACGGACCGTCTAGATTGCACACTCTCAACCTGAACTTGGACCTGATTTAAACACCTGCGCTCGAAGCTGAGACGCCGAACGTGGCTGCACCTTCATCCTGTCGTTTAAAGTCTTTTGTGCCTTTTTGTGCCTGTCTGCGACTTGAGTCTTTGTAGCAAGGCTTGTGTGCTTTTTGCCTTTGCTGCGATCTCTGCCTCATCTCCGTTATTCTACATTTACAACCCTGCTGCTACGTCCACGTTGCTCTGCAAAGGCCGCTTGTTGGTGCTCTCCGTGACCAAGAGAACGAGACCCTCTTGAAACTCTGGCCATGCTGTTAAGGGCGACGTTTTTGTTCCTGCTTATAGTGGCTTTTGTGCAACTGGCAGCATGCGCTGAAGACTACTACAAGGTAAGTGGTAGTGCTGTGTTTCTAACCTACGTCGTAGTCTCCCTTGCTCTATCTAACATGATACTTCGCCTTAGGTCCTCAAAGTAGACAAAAATGCCAACGACAAACAGCTGAAGTCGGCGTATCGCCAACTCAGCAAACGCTACCACCCCGACAAGAACAACGGCGACGAAGAGGCAAAAGCGATGTTTGTTCAGATTTCTGAAGCCTATGAAGTCCTGAGCGACCCTGAAACCCGGAAGATCTACGACAAACATGGGCACGACGGCATCAAGCGTCACAAGGAAGGCGGTGGTCACCAAGGAGGACACGACCCGTTCGACTTGTTCTCACGCTTCTTTGGTGGTGGTGGCCACTTTGACCAGCGCCAGCGCCGCGGCTCTAACGCCGAACTGAGGGTTGGTGTATCGCTGCGCGACTTTTACAATGGCATTGAAACCGAGCTACAGTGGGACAAGCAGCACATTTGCGAGGAGTGCGCTGGAAGCGGCTCATCTGACGGAAAGGTCGAAACCTGCCCTCAGTGCCAGGGCCACGGCGTGCGTATTCGGAAGCAATTCTTGGCGCCAGGGATGTACCAGCAGGTCCAAGTGGCCTGCGACATGTGCTCACAGCGCGGCAAGATCATCAAAAACAAATGCAAGGTCTGCAATGGTTCGCGCGTTGTGCGCAAGCCTACTCCCATCACCCTCAAAATCGACCGCGGCGCCAAGCGTGACTCGCGCATCGTGTACGAGAACGAGGCTGATGCTGATCCGGATTGGGTCGCTGGCGATCTGATTCTGACTCTAACCGAAAAGGCCCCCGAAATGGGCGACGAAAATCCTGACCACGTAGATGGCACTTTCTTCCGCAGGCGTGACGACGACCTGTACTGGAACGAGCTGCTCTCTCTGCGCGAGGCATGGATGGGCGACTGGACCAGAAACCTGACACACCTTGATGGTCACATTGTGCAGCTTAAGCGCGGCAGAGGCGAGGTGGTCCAGCCAGGCCATGTGGAGAAGATTCCCGGCGAGGGTATGCCGATATGGCACGAACACGGCGATGATGTATACCACAAGACCGAGTTTGGTAATCTGTACATCGAATACACTGTGGTTTTGCCCGATGAAATGGACGAGGCCATGGAGAAAGACTTCTTTGAACTGTGGGAAAAGTGGAGGGGGAAGATTGGCGTCAACCTGGACGAAGATGCTGGTAGGCCAGCCCCTAAAGAGGCGGCCAGCGAGCATGACGAGTTATAGACAATGATAGAGCAAGAATCGCAATCAAGCATAGTAGCAACTGCAAGTTGAGCATAGGTAGCCTGGCCGATGTGAAGTGAACTTGCAGGTACAAGGGCTTGCGACGTGGAGGGTATCGCACATGATGACTTCACCTTGAGTACATATATATGACAAGTATAACTAAGACATTAAACAAAGTACTGATGACGTCCTATATCAAGCAAACAAACAGAAGAAACGCGCCAAGCTACAAACAATCCTCTTGAAAAGCTTCCGCGTGCGGGAATCAAGACACTGAAAGGATCTGTTTCCTTTGCTCTTCTTCATTCTAACGCATACACTGACGCTACCTAGACAAAACTGCGAACTTTATGCTGACTGCTCCTGCCCAACATCCAGCTAAACATACTGCTCGCCACTCCTCCATGACGCGAGTTCTCGTTGCTTTCCCCATTGTCCGCAATTGCATCCACCACCTCCGGGTCTGACGACATCATGCTCCACATGCTTTCGACATGTGAATCCGGCACAGATATGTAGTCAAACTTTTCTGAAGCAGTATGATCGTCCCTGTATCGGTACTCGTCTTCGTGATTCTGGCCATCAAATGCAAGTAGCCGGCCAAACCGGTCGAATCGGGGGGGAAGCTCCTCAATCTCGGACTCGGCATGCGACGCCTCATCAGATGGGCGGGCAGCATGTAGTTCTTGTAAGGTTCGCGAGGATTGAGGTGACATGGGCCCAAATGTCACTATTTTATCGGACATGGCCGATGATGGTCGGGAGGAAGTTTCAATTTGAGGAATTTTCAGCAAGGGGCGGGGAAAGGTATCTGATTTCTTCGGTCTCTCATTTTGATGCATTTCACTGCGTTCTTTACTTGGAGAGGTGGAGAGTGAGGAGGTTACATTTTTTGGTGCACTTGTATCATTGGTTACTGATAACAGAGACATTGTATTAGTAGCAGGTCGATAGTAGACACTAACAATTCTTGAACAAGCTACCACAAAGGTGCTGGAGCGACAGGGAAACTTATTGGTGGTGGAGGTAGCCCGTTTGTACCTGGTGTCACTGGATACGGAGGCACAGAAGTGCTATTGCCACCACGGCCCTCATCGTCCTTTGCGCCTAGAGTCGCGCTTGAGCTGGAGTATCTCTCATGCGGCGCTTCGGACTTGGGCGAGAAATAATCCATTTGACCTTTGGAGGAGAAAGACTGAGGCTCACGGTACGGCTTGTAGGTCTGTGGTAGTGACTGACGTGATGTAGTTGAGGGGCCTAATGATTCTTCGGTAGTGGGCTCCTGACCAAGGGTGAGTGCAGAAGCATTCGACGTTCCGTTGGGGGACACCTGTTGTAGCGGAAACCAGGAGGACTTGGGGGAACTGTTGCAGGAGCTGATGGTAGGCGCTTCTGAGAAAAGTTTAGATGTTAAGATGAGACCATTGAAGCAAAGCCATAAGAACAAAACGCTGAAGACAGGCTGCAATTGTCGTGAGAAGGACGCGGTGCACCGTCTAAGCAAACAGCTAATACTAGGAGAATCTGGGCTTACTGGATTCAGGAGCTCCTCCGCGACGATCCTGTGGCGGCGATACGTTGGAAGACTGGATATCACTCCAGCTTGAGCCTAGGCTTCTGCTCCGACTTCTGGGTCGGGTGCGGTCAAAGTTTCTTCCTGGAGAGTAATCCCGAGGATGACTATACCCGCCTTCTTGCGTAAAGCCTCCGACTTGCCCTCTTTCACGGTGCAGATCTGTATCCAGATAATGCTGGCGTTGCTCAGCCTTTGTGCGTTCAAAGGTTCTTTGTTCCTTTTGGCGCTCACTATCTTGGCGCTCATTGGGCCTTTCCAGCTCAGCAGCTTCTGTGTTCAAGTCGTGCAGATTGTGGATTTCCTGCGGCGCTATGTACCATCCATCGTCACTCTCGACATCAGCCTCCAAAGCAGAGTCCTGGGAAAATTGACGGTGCGCAACCGGATCTCTAGTAATGCTACGATTGCGGCGAAGAGGTCTATCGTTTTGAGCCATCGAAAAGGGCAGCTTCTCCTCCATCTCTTTATGAGGTTTGATGCTGCGGGTGGGAACGGCCCTGTCTCCTTTGTCGTATCCAAATCTGATGGATTGTGGCATTGGGATGGAATTAGCCTCGTAGTCAGTGAGTGCTTTAGGTCTTCCCACAGGCGCATCAGGAACAAACCCATCATCAGAGGGGGCTATGGCGCCGGACATTCTAGGCCCTGCGGTAATAGCCTGCGGCACCATGTCAAGCTCCGTTGCTGGGCCTGAGACTTCGGAGAATGTTGGCTCAGGGTGGAACAAAGCACCTCGTCTATGGTTGTACGATTTCTGGCGAGCTTTGTGGCTCGTTGGCTGGTTATGGGGATCGTCGTGCTCGAAGTCCGAGTAAAAAGGGGCATCTTCATCGCTATTACGTCTGCGACGGTGATTCCAGTTTCGGCTTCGGCTTGGCTGGTAAGAGCCGGATATAGAGCGAGGTGGGGAGATAGAGCGTGAGGGAGAGCGCGATCTCGAACGAGATCTATAGCGAGATTTGCTCCGCGATCTGGTGCGTCTCCGTATCTTCTTATAGAGTTTGGCTGCGCCAGCGCCGATTAGACCAGCCCCGGCAACCTCAGCGCCTGTGCGAATACGGCTGCGACTGCGAGAACGAGATAGAGAGCGATCGCGAAGGTGTCTTGCAACAGCAGCAGTAGCTGCGGTGCCCGCTGCAACCTTGGCAACCCTTTGATTCTCATGGCGACGGCGCTCTTCCTCTTCATCAGAGCTATTGTAAAAAGAGCTTTCACTGTGACTGACACTGCGACCAAATCGTGTGTGGCGTGTCCTTTGAGCAAGAGCAGCTGTCGCGATAGTTCCAGCCGCGATCTTAGTAGCGTTTCGTCGCCTTCGGTATTTACGATCTGAACTATCCGCGCTGCGGCTGCGAGAACGAGTACGAGAACGGCCACGTCTACCAGGAATATCCTGATGATGACCAGAGCAGTCACGGCGATGACAGCTTTTAAAACGGTCTTCCGTGTAGTTGTACTCTGCATCACTTTGCGCTCTGCTTCCTGATGCTCTATAATCTCGTTGACGGCGATCGAGGCGCGATTTAGATCTTCTTCTGCCAGTGCTGAAGCTGCGGCTGCGGCTGCGGCTGCGGCTTTCAGAATCATTTTCTTCGCGACAATTTCTGATCAGCTGCGCCGTGCCAGCAATAGCCAGGGCTGCGGCGCCAGCACCCAAAGCTTTTTTAAACGTTCCATGGCCTTCATCTGAGGATCCACGGCTGCTTTCATGTGCAGATTTTGCACGGCGCAAGGCCTCAGCGCCAATAGCGCCCAGAGCTGCACCAACTAAAACCTTTCTGCCACGATGCTCGGGCAGATCGCCAAATTCATCGCGGCGCTGTAGCAGTGCTGTGATGCCGGCACCTGCCAGGGCGCCTTCGGCCATATAGCGTTTTTGGTGATGACCATCATCAGAATTGCGTGACAAGGTAGACCCGACACTACTGCCTCTTTGTCTGCGGATGGTTGTGTGGCGGCGATAATTCTGATGGCCACGGTTGGCACGCTCGTAATCTTCTCGACGTCGAGCTTCTTCGGCAGCTTCTTGATCATAGTCTTGGTAGTAGTGATGGTGGTAGTGCTTGACAGCTCCATTATTTCCATCTTGGTATTCCTCATCGTAGTCTCGGTCGCGGCGGCGAGCCATCGAGCGATCGTACCCATGTACAACCACTTCATTTTTCTCGCTAGGAATATACTCGCGTTCACGACGTTCGCGCGACCAGTCCTTCTTGTACACCATGGCCATGTTGCTGGATGCAGCCGCCGCGATGATGTCAGGATGCAGCCCGCCACCGCTGCTGCTCAAGCTAACCAGCTGTGTCTGTGGCTGGTCGGCAGTGGCACGGTGGCTGCTTTTGGAGCGACGGTGGCGAGTGCCATGGTGCGGAACAAGGCCGGGGGCTGTGACCTTGTAGCGACGCACAACGGTAGTTGTTGTACGGCCTTCGTCATCGGACGAGACATGCCGGCGGGAATAGCGGCGGTCCATTTTGCTTTTATAAGAGGCGTGCGTGTTGAATCAAAGCGCAGAAAAAAGGAAACTTGGCTGGTCGTGAGGATATGTGTAGGAAAGGTAGGAGGAGAGGGGGATGTACACGAGATTAGCCTTGTAATACCAATACTAGCAGGTCAGAAAGAAGTAGGGGAAAATGCTGATAGAACGCGGGGGCGGGTAGACCGGACAAATATATAAGCAAGGGCATTCATGCGTATTTCTACTTCTTGCCTTGGTATATTTTTGCCTGCTATAGCCCTTCCACTTTGTGCTCTTGTGAGCCAGTCACAAGAGCCCAATAATCACTCCTCCTGGGCTCACATCATACTTTGTTGCGCAGTGACGTCACGTCGCAGAATGTTGCTTGCCTGCCTATTTTCAGCTCCAAGCGGAGGTCCTCATTCTTTTCGCATTTGTCCTCTCTGTCTTTCTTGTCTTTCTTTCTTTCTTCCTTCGTCCTTTTCCGCCCTGCTCTTCCCATCAAGCCGCATTGCATTGTCTGTTGTCTGGGACGAGTCACACAAAAACAGTCGCCATGCCTGACACGGCGATAAGCGACATATTACAGCGCTCTTTGAACAAAGTGACAGGGCCTCGTGAAAGAAGATTAGGACAACGAGGCTTACTGTCACAATCCTGGGGTTGACGTGGCTGTTGCCCTTGGGTCGTGTTTTACTTCTCAAATGTTTCTTTCTGGTGGTTAGTCTTTTAGTAGTCGGCGTCGAAACAAGGTTGGTCCGGTGCTTTTCTTCTCAACCCCTTTTGGGCTTTTGGATTAATAATAGCCTATTCATTACTTAAACTGCTTCAGCTTGAAGCTTGGGCGCTCAGAAGAACGAGATGAGACGGCGTTGGGTTAGGGTTAGAACTGCTGACAGTGGGAATTAGGCTGTAGCATAAAAGTTCGTTGTCCAAGGCGCCGTAGTGAAAGAAAAAAAAGCTCACTAATGCTGTAGTGTAGCAGTGTGACACTCGCCTCGTCTCTTCATGTGCCATGTCTCACCCTTTATTTCTTTAGAATCTGGGCTGTAAAACCTTGGTCCATAACTCCTTGCCCTTTCAATCCCTTGCCCATCCTCTCAAATTTAATTCGCAAACTCTTTGGCCGGTAGGTGTCTCGTGAACCACAACACAGCCTGATGCTGGGCTAACACAGATTCTCTCACGCGCATTTTCTCGCCGGGATCTGCTCGTATGCCTAGCCCTGGCCCGGCGTCCATGTACACTACAAACTCACAGTTGTCCTTTTCGCAATTCAAGACACGGTCCGCGCTGTATATGTAGCCTAAAGGCTTCTCACTGTTGTGGCTGCTGGCGACGCTGAGCGGCAGCTGGACTTTTTCCAAGTCTCGAAGGCTCACATGTGGCGGCTGCGCGCTGAACGAGCAGTCAACAAGAGGCTCTAGAAAGCCAGCCTTGTGTGAATAACGCCATAGCGGGCCGTGGGACAGGCGAATGGCAGTCTTTCCGCCGTAACTGAAGCCGGCAACTCCCACGCGGTTAGGTTTGAGGGATAGACCCGATGATGTCAAGGGGAGTGTTCGTAGTGTTTGCAATAGCCTAGCGAGCTTGCGGTCGTAAGAGTGCTGCCATGTTACCAAAAAGAGTGGTATGCAGTGGAAGCCAATAGTCAAGTTCAACCCAGCTTGGGCGAGCTTATGTGATATGGTTTTCTTTGGTTGATTATGAAGCCGATCCAGTTTGTGGAGGAATTTGGATGGTACACTGTAACCTATAAGTGGCGAGAGAAAAGAGGAGCATTTGTGAGCACTTGAGCAAGTAAAAATGTACAACAATGTGCATTGTAGATTGATTTTGGCCGCACATTGAGGCGCAATTCTTACCGTTGAATAGATCAGGTACCACGACAACCGCGGGGATTCGTTGAGCATAGTGATCAGCTAGGGCTCGCGTTTGTGCCATTTCCCAACCAAACATGTCCGGCAGGATAACAATGACGCCAATGGGTTCTCTGACTGATGTATATGAGCAGTATCCAGCATCTGAAGGCCGGGCCACATAACAGAGGATTCCAGCGATGGTTTCAATGGTGCCGGTCAGATTATTGGCCTTGGGCAGCGATCCCCACGTACAGTTTGCACAGTCGCAGGCCATGACGAGGAACAGGCAGAAGAACAAGAAAACTTTGTTAAGAGGATAGCGAAACAGAATAGTTCGGATAAGAGGAGTTGAGGCGGAAATCTAGGCAAGAATGTGACCAAATCGAATTGAGACTGTAATGCAATATAAATCTTGCTCCGAGCTGAGTTCAAACAAAACAAGACAACCACTTTCGTTTCCGTTTCCGTTGTTTCTGTTTGGAGTTCTGTCGAGTAACCGTTATACAGGCGGAGACCCACGCTTGTTGTCGTATTGTCGCTGATAACTCTGCAGTCGTACTGTTTCGGATATGTACAAGACAAGAGAGAACGAGAGAAGGCGAGTGAAGAGAATGTGTAATGGGCAACACAGAGCTGGACGAGGGAGACCACCCACACATGGACGGCTCAAGAGGCAGGAATTACTTTGTCTACTCGCAGAGGGCTGTTTGCTTTTCATCCTGGTATTTGCCGATCTCATTGTAGCAACAAAGAATGCGTTTGGACGGGGGTTAGCAGGACCCGTGTCTGAGTAGCATTGTAGTCATGGCTCAACATCAACATGAGTGCTTCATCAAAGGCTAGATTAATCCAAGCACTGGCTGGTCAGAGAGCTACCCAGTCGTAGAGAGCAGGCCCGGCTAGGAGCTGCCCATTGCGGGGCCCTCCTGAACTTGAACTGAAAAAGAGCACAAAGAGCCCACGCCATCGGTTCTATTTAGCAAATCCCTGGTTCACGGGGCCAGGGCTCAAGCCAATATATCCCAAACGGGAAATGAAGTATTAGATTGCTCTATTTCCATGTTGCCCATTGTCATAGCCGAAGTTGACGGGCTAATGCAAGTAATTGTGATGGGCCAGACGAGTGGGTTTAAGGTCAAGCTTGGTGGAAAAAAAAAAAAAGAGAAGAGGACAAGAAATATGAGTGACAAAAAGCAGAGGAAAAAATAGCATCGTGTAGTTGTGAACTAGAAATTGAAGAAACATGGCGGTAAGAAGTAAAATTTTAGAAGCAAAAAAGGTAGAGACTTCATACCTTGAACCCCTCCCCCCTCCAAAATCCTTAATCTCCCCACTAAATTTATTTAATTTAGACCCTGCCACACTCTAGAGCCCAACCACCCGCAGCTGTTCTGCTTCCTTCCCTTTTCCTCATCATCGCCAAAGCTTCAGCTTGGGCTGACAGGGTCTAATGTGCAAAATGCAGAAAGTACGTTCGTTTGCCCCTCGTCAGATTTTTCTTAGCCACTTTTAATTTTTTGTTTTTGCATAATCAATAGAGCATATGAAATGTCATCTCCAGTCACTTCCTCACAGCCTCGAGCTATTGACGACGACTTGCTGTCTGAAAAAGTCGTAACACTAGAGCAGGAAACTGTAAGTCTGAATTGTTTCAATAGACCAACCCAAGCATGTCCAGGGATGTCAATCACATTCCACATCTATCTCAAGCCACCTCTTCTCTCTGTTGACAGCCCACCCCCCCCCCAGTAATAGCATTCTCGTAAACTAACAGCTGAATCTCGCCCATTCCTTCTAGGCCCTTTTGCTTGAATCCAACTCTTGTAAAGCTGCTGCCAACACCCTGTTTACCGCAGGAGACTATCGCAATGCCTTCAATAAATATCACGAAGCCTTCCTTAGCTGTCCTAAGCCACGTCTCTTTGAAGTTGCTGTGCTACACTCCAACATAGCTGCCTGTCAGCTCAAACTTCAAGAATGGCCTGAGGCCATCAAAAGCGCCTCCTCTGCGCTGGCTGAGCTTGACAAGCTTGAGCAACTCAAGCAGGACACTCCACCTGACTCGGCCCCTACACTATTGGACTCCCTACCACCACAGGCAGGGGAGGAAGATGCCGACGAGGAAATCATTTCCGCCGGTGCCGCCAAGGCCCAGCCTCTCCCTCCTCCGCCGTTATCTGCGGAAAAATCAGACATCCTGCGCATCAGGTGCAAGGCCCTTATGCGCCGTGCGCGTGCACGTAGCGAAGTTGGTGGCTGGCAGAACCTTGTGGGCGCTGAGGAAGACTACAAGCTGCTAGCCGGAATCTCGCCCGCACCAGCTCCCACGCCATCAGCTGCCTCTGGTGCCACCACTACCACCACTACTACGCCTCCTACCCCAGTGCCGGCGGCCACAAAAACAACCGACTCGCCAGCTCCGCCTCCGCCATCACCAAACTTCAACACCGAGGTACACACCATCCTCAGCCCTGCCGACAAGAAGATCGTCAGAGCGCAACTTGCTGCATTGCCGCCACGCATCAAAAGTGCCCAGGAGGCCGAGATGGCCGAGATGTGGGGTAAGCTCAAGTCTCTGGGTAATGGAATTCTCAAGCCGTTTGGTCTCAGCACGGACAACTTTCAGATGGTCAAGGACGAGAAGTCGGGCGGATATAGCATGAACTTCAACCAAAATCCAAAATAATGGGCGTTTTTTTTTACAGGGTTTTGTTCTTTTTTCTTCTTTCTGTTTGAAAGACGCTTTTCTTTCTATTAACTAGTACCACCTCTCTACAATGTAATGTACGCATACATGGATGCACACAACGCTCCTCCAAACTCCCGTTCACCTATGTGTATACACTCTCTGTGAACTGGTTCAGCTGCAAGCCGCGCTCCGCCATCTCCGCATCCTTCAAAAATTCCAGTGGCATCCACACAAAATGGCCTTTAATAGTGTCCAACTTTCCACGGATATCATCAGGTGGCAGAAACGGGTCGAAAATGTGGCCAGGCTTGACAGCACGGGGTGGTCTAAACAGATCGTAGTCCTCAAAGGTTTTAACTAATACGTTACATCATGATGGTTAGCTACGAGGAAATGTCTTTCCTAGGGTACCCCTCTTTGCCATAGGTTGAAATTTGCACTATGGAAAAAAGACGGGAGGGGAAAGAATAAGATGAGCTTACCATAGTTGTCTGGATCCGCATGAAACAAGTGTCGAAACATTTCGGTATTTTGCGTCGCCTGCTCCGTCCACATCTTCCACAAATCATCGTTCAGTGGATCTTCTACGATCTGCATCGTCTCGTCTTCGATTGGATCATTGGGCGACTGCGGCCCGGGCGGCTGGGCATTTGGATCCTTGGAAGCATCATGCGGCTGGGGGCGTAACAAGCCCAGGTGCTCGCGCCATAGATAGCGGCGTAGTGTGGCAGCATGCCACCCGGCAACGTATGGCTTACCATCCATGGTAGTTTGGAGCGGACGTGTGTCCTCCATGACAATGCTAAGCTCGCTGTCGTGAGAGCCCAGTTGACTACGGTCGTTAAGGTTGCTGCTACCACAGATAACAATGCGGTCATCGGCAATGACGAGCTTGCTATGAATGTATAACTCCTCTTGAATCCAATTCTGCACTTCATCCTTGGGATCGTCGGGCCAAAATTGGTCGAGTACGGATTCTTGGTCGTACATGGTCAGGTGGGCAAGGGTCGGCTTTATTGCGGGCTGGTCCTTCACATAAGTCTGAGCTAAGGCTTCTTCAAATTGCTTCTTGAATGCTAGCGCCTCGGCCATCTCCTCGTTCGAGCCTCTCCGGGAACTAGCAGGGTTATGTTCTTTAAGTGACTCGTAGTACTTTTTCCCATGCCAGTTATGTTCCTTTGGGTGAAGACTGTCGGCCATGACTTCTTCGGCAGCCCCCCGCTGTACATCCGAGTACTTGACACCAGATACCTTTTCGGCATCCCTAAGACGCTTAGTGCGTGGCAAGCGGTCATATGAGCGTAGGTTGAAAAAGAAAATGTACTCCTTTGGGTCGACGCCCTTGGCTTTGATCTGCTCAAAGATACTGTGTTCACCGCGGCAAATGGACTTGAATTGGTAGTCCATGATAGCACGGGTTCCAGCAGCAGAGTCATCCCGCAGGTCTCCTGCAAATCCAGGCACGGCAGGGATAACAATAATGATGCGAAACTTGCGCTTTTCTTCAGCTGCCCGTAGGACAGCATCGACCATGGCCCGGCCAATAGTGTTATGAATAGGAGACTGCTGATTCCCAGTAGCTGTGATGAAAAATTGATTCTCAATATAGACGTAATGCTCTGCCTTCTGGATGATCTCACTGTAGGCATTTTGGATCGAGTGGTCAGTGAGAATGCCCATGGACCAATCGTCACTAGACCGTACAACCTGGGCACGAATGGTACCATTCTGGGCTGGGGCTGCAGTGTCAATTGGTGTAATGGGGTGCACAATGTACTCGCCTACTGGATGCGACGGCCGCTGTACAGCCACCAAATCCTCGTTCTCACCTTGACGGCCGCGGAGCTCTAGCCAGTCAAAGCGGTCGTCGCGCTTGTACTTATCGCGCTTAACAAAGTTCCAGCGCAACACAAAATGCTCAGCGATGTCGTAAACGCAGGGCCCAATCAGACCCATGGATACATCGTGCCAAGGCATCCGGCCATGCTGGTCCTTACTGATCTCGTTTTGCATCCAATCATCGACACTCTTGAAGTCCATGATGCGGTTGTTGTTGAAATCCTGTCCAGGCCAGACCTCCTTTGAGGTGGCATCGGCATGGACGTCGGACAGCGGGTGTTGGTTATTATCCCAGCGGCCAAAGCACAGATCCAGTCCGCCGATAAATGCCATTTTGTAGTCAATGACAATGAACTTTTCATGATGGGCCCAGTACAATGTCATATCGGCAGCGTTCTCGAACACGTTATGATCCGGGTGACGCATAACAGAAATATTTCCATAGCCGGGCGATCCCTCAGGACACAGTGCGCGCAATGCCTCCTTAGTATGCTTAGAGTTGCAGGTTAAGGCAGCCTCAACCTCGCGATATACAGAGATATAGATCTTGACGCCCTGCTCGGCTTTGCGCTTAAGGATTTGATCCAAGCGCCACTGGGGGTTATCAAGAGGCGGGCGGCGCAGAAACAGCTCAGGAGAAAGCCACCAGTCGGCAATGTAGATAGTCTCTGTGGCATTCTCGAGCGCCTCAGATACAGCCCAAAAGTAGTTACGGCCATCGACGTACCATTTAATATTGTTGTTGTTACGCTCGGGAAAAAAGGAGTTGAAGCGGTTTTGCTCGCAGATGGCGGTTCTTTTAGCATCACAGGCCTTTTCATGTTCTTCGTCATGACGGTGGTTGCGGTTGAACTAGGGTTGTGTTAGTTGGTGGTCTGTGTTTGTGCAGGGGCGGCTAGCTGCATAAATAGATGGATAAATACGTGTGAAGAGCAAAGATATGGTAACGACTTACAATGTTGCCAAACTTGCCGATCTTGTTCCTACAAGATATACGGTCAGTTTTCGGCTCAGACAAACTGAGAACTTATAGGCGAAGGACATACTTTGAATGTATCAAAGAGACTTTTGCATCCTGGAGGGAGGAATTTTCATGTATCTTTTGGGCAGCACCTTGCAGTGCGCCTTTGAAGCTGCTCATGCTAAAGCGGCTCTTGGATGCGGTCGGATTGTCTGGTTCGGATGCCATTTTACGTCGCGCTTCGATATATCGATATTCTAGAGGTACGGTCGCAGGCCAGGAAACAAGTTTTTGGAGATGGCGACGGCGAAATAAAAATCGAATGTAGAAAATTAGAGCGTTAGTGGTGACGGGATCGATTGGACGCTCCGCTCCAGCTGCCTAGATGGATTTCGGAGTCGGGATGGCGAAATATTGAGAGAGAGAGAGAGAGAGACGGAAAGGCTGCAGGCCACAAGGAAAAAGCAAAAATAATAGAAGCACACAAAGCTCAAGAGCACAGAGATGCGCCGCTCAGCAAGAGAAGGGAAAGGAAGAGAAGGGTAAATCGAAGAGACCAAAGGACAAGAAGACGATGCCGGATGTGGATAGCGTCAAGCCACGAAGAACAAGCCGTGGCCCTAGTGCAGCTTAGTGTGGGAGGTTTATCTTGTTTGCTGTGGCACACCTATGTCTTTCTGCCCTTATTCAGCTTCCCTTATATTTCCACAGCACTATGCCCAAGGTCTCACACGTGTCGTTCAAGGGAGATATGACGTCGTGATGGATGAACCAACGGAGAGAACGCCCAGGTAAAAAGGCAGGGTACAGGCCCCCTCCAGACCGCCTGGAGAGGGCTGAGCTGCAGGCAGCATCAATAGTGAGGGAGCCAAAGTTAACAAGACGCCATGGCCAAACATTGAAATCGTTGTGACGTTGTGAAACTCACGTAGGCAGACAGAAAGCTAGATACGAGCTGTTCAACCACTAAGCCGGTATTTCTGAGGTCGCCACTCTAGCTTTCAAGGCAGCAAACAAGGCGTGGAAGCTCTCCCAGCCCATTTTCTAGCGCTGTATAGCTGACATCCTAGAAAAAGAAATGCATTCCTGTCACCCAGGCTTTTATGCATGCTCGCGATATGTGCTATTGTCCTCAAATCCCTAGATTTTACTTTGATAATTATTGTATAATGTGTAATGTCATTTTGTGGGTCACGTGAAGCCAGTCTTGGAGTCTCCGCATGTTGTGGTTCCTTCCGTTCCCACGCCGAAGCATGAAACGGTATAGAGAACATCTTTATTGGTGATGTTGGTTCGTCCATGTCCGTGCTACGGATGTACTAAATTCTGTGCTATTACTACTAATCTTCTCGTGCGTAGAATTTTCGCGACGAAATATTCTAACTCCGTCCTTCAATAAAGCAAGACTTCCAGAACCCCCAACATTATCTTCGCTACCCCGATCATCTGTGTGTCTAGCCTAGGACCACCCCAGAATATCAGGACGGGCTCTACTCCTCAGTTGCTGCAGATTTTGCTTAGGCCACCTATTAAATTATATGCAGTGCCACTGTCAATGACCTCTGGGTGCGCTCCAGGGCCGTCCCGTTAAGAATGAATGCTAATTCAGAGCTGTCCGACTGTGGCCTGAACACTCTGCCATTGAAGCAGCACCCTATCAATCCCTTTCCACCCTATCTTCTCATCTTCTCAGCCTGCTATTGTATAGGGAGAAAAGGCGTATCAGATTATTGATGATCTTCTCTTTCAGAAGGATAGCAGGCCCAAAACCTACGGTGAGTTGGATATTTTGTCACGGTGTGTAGACGGCTGTTTTAGGTTAGATGGCGTGCTACATGTACCGCATGCATATTCAATGCTATTCTGCTTGAATAGAGGCAAGCTCCTCTCAACAAAAAACCGCTAAAGTTGGCCTGGAAAGCAGAAGGAAAGTACTGTCAGCTTCATGAGACCTACAGGCGGTTTCGAGGTCGGGTCGTTTGCGGGGTTCCACCGGCCCTTGCTATGAACGCTCTCTCAACAAATGGTTACGTCAGCTTGAGACACATGTGATGAACTTTCGAAGTCGATGGCGGGCTGCAATCATTCTGGCCTCATCTCAGGAGGAAAGGCTCGAAGGGGGTTTTCGGAAAAAGGTTTGTTGCCATAGATGCCCATGCTCCTAACGACCGAGAAAAGCATGGCTTGCCCGATGCTCACATGAAGTGAGCGATGCCAGACCTGTCGCATCTTCGCCAGTCAATGGAGCTCCAGGATAAGTTCTTAGCCAGGATCCGTTGAGGGAGTGGAGGGAAGGTGATAATCAGGCACAGTCTGATTATTGAGGACTATCAAGATTTTGTCGGGTGGATGTGTGCGGAGCGATCGTTTAGAAGGCTTTAGTGCGCTTGCGAGTTTCGCATCGAACACTTTGTGGTTCACCCAAGCGGGCTCTCTCCTTATTCATCCTTCTCCATGCTTCAAACATCTTTGGTAGATGGCAGGACCACAACCAGTGCGTCCGCCTTTAAAGGGCGTAGGGTGCGCCATAGCTCTCTTTATTCTCCTATGTCTGTTGTGTTTATTATAATAGAGGAACAAGCCTGGGTCTAGTGGGCCTTGTAGCACCATTTCGAGCACTTGTAGAGGTCTTGTATCAGGTTCTACTTTAGCGCTTTAGCTTTGGCAACTAAATGTTACCCTAGAGCGAGACTCGGCCAGCTTGCATAAAGCATCTATCGCTCGTTTTCTAGAGAAGATAGAGCATGGAGTATAGAAACTCCGTAGTGTAGCGCTGCAAATAGTGATCCCTGGTATGTGCAACATTGCTTTCAAGGCAACCCTAATGACTCCAGAGATTTTATGATCGAGATTCTGCTTTCACCAGACAGCCAGCCAACATGCCCCAGAGCCGCAAGGGGCTGCCGGAATGACGCAGGCCTTGGGTAGAAGTCGGGGGACTCTTCTTCCTATGCCAGTTAGCAGTCTTGCGCCCTTTTATCGTTCAACATTTGAACTGCATAAATCCCGTCTGGGCTTGGTCGATAACCCTTAAATGGTAGAGAGCTTTATCATCACGTTTATTGTCACGTGCCGATAATCACCTTCTCCCCACTTTGCGATAAGCGCCATTAGCCCTCTTGCTTTCTAAGGGTTGACCAAAGGCGGGGAAGGATGGAAAGGTGGGGAGGGAAGAAGTCGTGGGATTGAGCTTTGTGACAGCAAGTTCTCCTTGCCATTGCCGCTGCGAGCACAGCGCGCAAAGCCACCTGGGTCTCTCCCCAATGTACCCTACTGTACCCAGTACCTCATGCACAGCTAGATCGGCCGAGCTTCTGGCTTGTAGCTTGGACCCTGTTGCAACATAGCTGCTACAGTAAGGCACTCCGGCCACCCTAGAACTCCTGAATCTCAAACAAATGACCATTCACCATCCATCTGTTCTTTTCAGCTCCCTTTATTCCACGTTTCTTTTCTTTCCCAGCCATTGCTTCGTTCTCCTTGTTCCCTATTGTTCTTATCTTCATCATCCAAACTCGAAGTCTAGCTTTTCCCTCTTCCACCTTTGTCTTTTTCCAAAATGGCCGTTGTTATCCCCCCTGGTGGCACGATTCTCGACACCTTCAAGCGCACCTTTAATGATGTTCCTGTGAACGGTGACGCCGTCTCGACTACCGAGTTCCTCGAGGCTGCTGAGTCCCTAACTGGAATTTTTGGTAAGCGCACTCTTGGACTTACGGCTACACATGAATAATACAATTGTCCGTGTCCTAATCTATTTTGCCCTCATAATATAGACCAGCTCGGCTCTGTTGCATTCGGCCCCGTCAAGAACGACATTCTCGGCAACGTCAAGGTAAGAACTTGCAAGTAGCTACATTGCCGTTCCCATTCCTGTATAAGCAGCACGGAAGACGACAGGCTTGACTCAAAACAGCTATTGACACTCTATCCGCAGAAAATTCGCGACCGCCAGCTTGCAGCCCCCGCGCTGTCCGAGAACCTAAAGGAGTTGTGCTTGAATGAGCTCAAGGAAAAGAAGCACGCTGCCACAGAGGGCATGGTCTGGCTGGTCCGGTGAGTTTTTATCTCCAATTCCCATCCTAATTTCCCATCTGCCTCATGACTTCTCCCTTCTCATTCTAACCCTCTGTCTTCTAAAACAGTGGCCTTGACTTTACCTGCCGCGCTCTATCCACCTCTCTAGGCAAGCCCACCCAGGAGCTGGCTGACTCATTCCGCGAGGCCTACTCCGGCACGCTAAAGCCCCATCATTCGTTTCTTATCAAGCCTATCTTCAGCGCTGCCATGGGCGCTTGCCCCTACCGCAAGGACTTCTTCGCTAAGCTAGGCGACAACCCCGACAATGTCACTGCCAAGCTCAAGGTCTACCTCGACGCCCTAACACAGATTGTGGCCATTATGACCGCTTTCCTTACCAGCAAGGACGCCAAATGGTAGAAATACCATATCTCCATGCTCTATTTGCTTGTGTCTGTCTCTCTTGCATTATACTTGAGGCTTGGAGGCTAGGGCTGCTGCAGTTACGGCGGTACCATCCCCGCTCCTCTCTTTAGTTGGTGTTTCGCTTTTGTTTTTGTTCTCTTATTATACCATATATGTGCAACCTAGCATCCAACAAGACGCAGGATCCACAAACGGACTGGAAATGACCAAACATTACACTCTAAATTATTATACTTGTAACACGTGTGAAGGCGCCATCCAACTACATGTCGAACATGTTTTGGTACTCTGTGTATACTTCCAAATCACATGGACGGAGCTAAAAAGGACAAATAGGATACCAAAAACAACCCGAAAAAAACATGAGAACTGAACAACACTACTGCTCAAGTGACCACGTGAAGAGGCTACACAGAGGTACAGTTGCCCGAATTCTCGCTCCAAACATGGCGGCTCCAAAGAGCATCATGTGCGACTCAACTACTTGAATGTATAAAACGGTGCCCAGTCGCAGGCCGTGCCCAACCCAAGACCTTTATCCATCATATCCATGGGAGTACCGAGGCAATGAAAAGAAACTGTCTACGAGATTTGCACGAAAGCCAGCTGTAACACGCACAGTTACTAAGGAAATTTGGCTCTGTCTAGACAACCGAGGGGTGGTGGACCGCTAATGCAACCCAGGAATACGGAACAACACATCTCAGGACATCATTGACCAAATGAAACAGATCCTGAGCCTCCGGAAGAACGGGAGTTCCAGGAGGGAAATGAACAGTCTGACGCACAAGCAAAACTATGGTGCCATGGAACCAATCCAAACCCCCACACCAGCCCAGCGGGAGCACAAATGTGAATGAGAAAAGAGAAACCAGCTGTGGTGGAAAGATCGGGAAGAACATCACCTACTCAAAGGCATTCTCGACGGCTTCTCTTTCTGTGTCCAATTACAAGGGTCTTGAAAAGATAGAAATAGGACATATTCTATCAGCCAGGACTAATCATAAAGGGCTTGATGAGAATCATGACGTCTTAAGCCATGAGTGCCCACGCGGATGAAATTACTCCAACCACCCAAAAGACCAAGGACACCAGTGAATATTCAGGGCTCTATAGAGATCATAGAGCTAGAGGGATGAGAGAGAAGGGACTGGTTAAAAAGGCAAAAAGAGAGCAAATTCGGAAGGGCTCGAGGAGGCTCTGAGATGATCGACTTTTTAAGGGCCGGTATCAGGGCCAGAAAGGCTTTCTATCCAACCCGGGTCTGTATCTCTGATGATTTCCAGGATTGGCAATCTGAGATTTCTAGTCAGCAGTGGCCGCGTGAACTTGACCTTAAATTTATTCATCATCTATACAAATCACCAAGGCCAAACAACGTCGGGTTGGTTACCGGACAGAATTGACCCTCCGCGAGGCTGACCACAGATCTCGGGCGAGAGAAGCACACGTGCTCCCAAGCAAGCATTTTGTTGTTGTTCTATTTAACGTCTACTCTAACTAGCGGAAGCTGTCAATACGACGGTGTCCCAGACAAGTCGAGATCTGAATGACGCCGTCGTCTAGGACCACCCTTGGATGGTCGTCAATTGCGAGAGTGCGTGAGCTTCGAAGATCTTCTATGACCAGACAAAGGGCCCGGTGTAGACACCAAAAGCTCCTTGTCTCAGCATGGCCCGAAGACAAGCTCGCGATGGTTCCAGGGTCGGCCTGGTGTTGGCCGGTGACTCTGGGCACGAGGTTTTAGCCCCGGCATGGTCCACTGGTCCCGTCCTCCTGACCTCCTGACTGGAACTTAAACTTGAATATATTTAACGTCTACGGGAATCACAAAGATCAAACGACGCCCTCCTGACTGGCCGCCACAGTTTTCTTTCCACCCCGGCCGCTCGCCTTGTTTGTTTGTCTGTTCTATTTAACGTCTACCTGATTGCTTCTACACAATAATACGACGGCTTATTCCGGGCAAGACCAGCCGGGGATGATGGCCGCTCGCCTTGTTGTTGTTGTATTTTTTAACGTCTACCTGAACAGGGCTAACTATCAATACGACGGCGTTCCGGACAAATGAAGTCCGAAGTGATGTCGTCACCCAGGACCACCTTTGGGCGGTCGGCGGTTGCGAGACTGCATAAATGTAGAGTGTCCCCTATGACCATACCAAGGGCCAGGTGAAGAACACCAGGAGGTTCCATAAATAGCAGAGCCCGAAGGCGTACTCGCAGGGTTCCGGGAGTGGCCCGGTGTTTTTGGCCTGCTTGAACGGAGACAGGAGAATATGGTGTGTCGAATACGGAAGGCCCACGGCGATGGCCGCTCGCCCGGAACTTGAACTTGAATATATTTAACGTCTACTGGAATCACATAGATCAAACGACGCAATCCGCTCGCCCGGGATCGTCAAAAGTATATATTTCTAAATTACACCCAAAATTTTCGTTCCAATCTGGGTCTTGTGGTCTAGTGGTATGATTCTCGCTTAGGGCTCACCCTAAAGCATAGCTTGCGAGAGGTCCCGTGTTCGATCCACGGCAAGACCCCTAAACACGATTCTTTTTATCCGTCGTGCGTGTGTGCCAATAGAGTCAAATTTTTATTGATATCATTTCTTTTTCTTTTTTTTTTCTTTCTATTCCTCCCGTAGCCCCTGCCCAATTATGCGTTCAGCAACGCCCAGATCGACTCGTCTACTAATCTCTCTGTCTCCTCAGCCTGCATCTTCTTCACGCAAATGCCCCTCTTCAGATGTCTCGTCAGGTTGTCTGAGCGCTGGAAAATGTAGCCACAAACGGGGCACTGGCGTACCAGAACGGGAATGGTCCCGGGGAATTCACCGTTAACCTGGCGTGCCCACGGTGCATGTGACGTCCATACATGACGATGCATTTCCTTGCGCGACGAAAAGGACTTGGGCTCATCGCCCACCCCGTAGTTACAGAACGGATATGCGCATAGTATCGTTTTCTGGTGGTGGCGCCAGTGTTTCCTGTAGATCCTCCCACGTAAACGGGGGGAGGAAGTTGGTGTTAGTGTGATCCGACGTGCAGACAAAGCCGCACATAGCGAGGGTAAGGAGTGGGTGGCTGTTGCTGATAAACAGGGAGAAGGTGAAAGATGAGAAACCACACGTACTGGATCTTGCGTTTATCGTTTTCAATGTGCCTGTTGCAGGTTGTGCACCTTACTTTGGTCTTATCCTCTTGACACGGTTCCATGGTCTGCATGTGCGGCTGTGGCAGCATGCGTGATAGGTACGTGGTAGTGCTTTCCATAGCAGTGGAACTGGCAGTCTCCTGTAGCTGGGCTCCATGTAGTGGCGCTGACTCTCTCTCTACGTCCGGACTAAAACTGCTGTTTTCTAATGGTAGCGGCTCCGCTGGGGGTGCGTCGGTGCCATAAGGTGTCTGGCGGCTTGCCTAGCGCGCATCCAAGACACCGAATTGGCCAGTAGCACTATCCACGTTGCTCGCACCACTTGAAGCACCTGGAGCGCCTGTCCCATCAATGGCACCTAAGCCGGCCATGTCGCCCATCCCGTTCAAGCTTCCTATACCGTTGGCGCTATCCACGCCGTCAACCACAAGTCTGTACTTATCTATCTGTGACACCACACGCTCGTAGAACTCTTCGGCTGACAGCGGCGGCAAGAAAGCTGATGGTGTAATGTACCCCGAGCCAGCACACAGATTGCTAGCATCCAAATCCCCGGGTCCCGACAGGGCATCAGTGCCGGTACTATAGATAGGCATAGCAACGGGGTGGGATAGATTGAATGGAGGAGTCACTAAGTGGAGCTGTTTTCTAGACTCTTTGTGTTAGTGGCGTTGTTCTGTTCCGTCCTGGCTATCGGGGTACATGGAAGTATATAAATAACAAGCTACGTCACTCCAAATAGGTGATCTATAATGGGGATATCCCCACATGTCAAAGTTGATACTATAATGTCCATGCACTCACCTAGAACGAACTTCGTATTGTAAGATTCTCTCGGCCTGACAGTGAGTGATCCAAAGCCAAGCTTCTCTAGCGTGTAGTCTGAAAGGCAGATGTAAAAGTGTAGAAAGAAAAGACAACACGAACAAATCCCAAAGTGATTGTCTGGCAACAGCGCGTGCAATTAGGACAGGGTAAAGTATTATATATGCACATGGCAGGCCTCCCGTTGGGGGCCTGGTTGCCCCCATGAGGGACCGACTTGGTGCTTCATTTTGTCACTGTATCCCATGTGATTATAGTCGCCGGAGACGAACGGTATTTCTGTGAGCACACTAGATAGCCAATCATACGGGCGTAGTTATTGGTCAACCTAGTAATACACAGTCCATACCAGAACCAATAACTTGTAGTCAGATCACACATCGTTGAGAAAATTGTATTGAGATATCTCAACTTCACTTCAACCAAAGCCTGCTTGCTTAGATAAACCATGGCGCCACCAAAAGAAAGAAACGCAAAGAAAGGCATCATGAAGAGATGAACTAGGAAAAATAAATACAAACGAACAAGGGACCCAACCAAAAAGAATCAATATACAGATATAAGCAAAGACAACCCCCGTAACCCAGAAAAGTTATAAAATGTGAACAAAAGACAGGGCCGAAATCCACCATAACATTACAAAGGAAATAATCTGTCGGCAAGAAACGAGAGACAATAACGAAAGTGTGTAAAGGTAAGAAAATAAACAGAGAGAAGAAAAAACAGATAGAGCCACCCGGGGGAATCAAAAACAGAAAAATCAGAGATCACTCTCAAAACCTAGAGTATCAAGACAATAAACATCAAACATCCGAGCCAGAGCGGTTGAGTAAAAAAAAAGAAAGGAAACGGAGAAAATCGCCAAAAAAAAATGAAAGGTGGAAGGAGAAGTAGGGAGATAGCGAGTGTCCCGGCCAAGATACCGCATCAAGGGTCCAAGAAATGGATGGAGGAAAAAAAGAAAAGGTGAATGAGAAGACGGAACAACATGTTCTATTTTGTGGAAGAATTCACTCTGCGCTTCAACGCTTGGAACATACGACTCATTCGCCCCGCCTTCTTGCGCTGTTGGAAGTCTGCCGAGTCGCCAGATTCGGTCGGAGCCCTAAAGATAGTGGTTGGTGACATAGGAGTTACATCAGTTTTGGGAGCTGCTGCTGGTCCTGATGCTTCGCCTCGATGCTCAACACTGGTGGGCAGCGAACTTCGAGAATCCTTAGAGCGGCGTTCCGTATGGCTGCTGTTTTTACGCTTATCGCGAGTGTCTGTGTTTCTTCTGCTATTGCTGGGCGGAACTGACTCTGATGGCGAACCGTCATTTTCAGAACGGTTACTGCCATTGCTCGGGACAAGGAGCAGATCGACCTGCGTATGGCCTTTGGCCCACGCAGCAACAGCTGCTTCGATCGGGCGCTGCACTTGGCATGCATCAGTGAAAGAGTCAAGTTCGACAAACCGGCCATTGTACTTGGCGGCTAGAGCTATTCCCTCAGAAGACGGAACATGACCTTCCCCAACCACGAGTGGTCTAATGGGCGCAGTCCCAGTTGCAACAATCACAGGCAATGGTAAACCGCAGCCAATGTTTCTATGACCAGGAGGAACTACTGATAATGTAGCTGGCGATGTAGGGTTTTCAGAGTTTGACCCATAAGGCGGGACTGCGTCGAGGTAGCGCTCGCAAATTTTAACGACAGATGTAAAGGATGAGGCAGATTGTGTAGAGTAGAGAACAACTAAAACGTCGAGTTGGGCGAGTTGACCGATGAAGTGGTCCGGCTGTGCAAGAGGGTGAACAACTTGATCAACCCAGCAGCGCCACGGGCGGTCTTGCAACGTTACGGATGTGTATGGGCGGGTTTGGCCAGGGATGGGAGGTCGCAGGTCAGGATTCTAGCGAGCAAGAAGCGGTTAGCAACGGAAGTTCAAGACTGCACTGAGGATGCGTATAGACAGTGGATGTTCTTGTAAAAGCCAAGGCGGGTGGGTTATGGAGACATCCTGGAGATGGTATGTTCCGAAGCTTGAACTTTCAGAGGTTACTTACAAATAGAGCATTGAGAAAAGTATCGCGAGGATAGTCGCCATAGGTTGACACAACTCCGATAAAGGGCGCTTTATGACGTATGCTGTCCAAAGGGTCGATGCCTGAGGCTGCGGCGGCATTTCCTCTGTGCATCATTGGCGACGATGGGCGACGATCGAGAGAGATGCCTCTAGAAGCGCGTTTAGCAGCTCTTGAAGTCTTGCCAGTGATGGCTGCAAAAGTAGTGGTATTGTCTGTTGATCGAGTACGAGAATGAAATTGCATGGGGGCTCAAGCTTAGGAAATGGGGTGGAGAAGCAGAAGAATGTGATTTGGCCTTCACAGCCATGTCTGTCCCGAAGCTTGGATAGAGAGAAGTTTTCGCAATAAGACAGTGCAGCGTGATCCGATTGCTGTGATGTGCCGCTGTGAAGCAATGTGGTCGTGAGCGGGTTTAAGCGAGTAATGGTCCGGTTGGCTGTTTGTTACAAATGCGAAAAGAAATAAGCTTGAGAAAAAGGGGATGAGATGGATACGAGGAGAAAATATACGGGATAAGAGAAGGTGGAATAGAGGCCAAGTCTTGGGAGGAAGTAATAGCAAAGAGAGGGAGAACAAGAAAAACGGACTAAACCAACACAGAACGACGGGATATCGGTCCTCTTGTATTGCTTGTTGAACAGAAGAATACAAGAAAGAAGGAAGAGAGAAGGATGACAGGCGCGTTTTCCTAATCCTTTCTACTGCGGTCCAAGTCGAGTTCAACCAAACAGGGCAATACCAGCGACCAAACGTTGACATGTGCTGTAGTGCAAAATGGTCAAGTTAGCGCGACTCGAATGAGACTGCAGTGATCGTTTTGAGGAAGAAGGTGAAAAGCCAGGCTCATATAAGAGAAAAGAAGCCAGCAGTGAACAGCTTAATGTAACTGAAACAAGACAGCAAAAGTCCAGAGCCAAGCCAAGGCCAAGCCAAGACCAGGTCAGGAACGAAAAGCTAGCAGATGCAGGTTGCTCTCCAAGTTAGCAGGGGGGGAAGCGGGTAGGGTGTCTATAGACCAAAATGCCACGCCCCTGTGGGAGACGACAGGGAATAAGGTATGCCTTCCTTGTGCAAGAAAAGCGGATGCGGTTGCGACTTTGTGAAAACGCGGGTGAAGGGAGGGTGTGGCTATATTGAGATCCTAGTTTAGCTGCTTGTCGTGTACTTTCGTGATGTGCGGCTTCGACAAGGCTATTATTTAGTTAGTCTAGTTCTGCTTTCCACAGCAGATGTGAGATGTTGAATACGATAAGCAAATTATGCCCTTGGCGGGGGTTCGAGATATTGGGCTTGCTTAACGAAGAGGGCAGAATAATTTGAATGCCAAGCCATGCTACCCCAGAATGGAAGGCCAGATAGTGAGAGGAAACTTGGAGGCCGCACAAATGATATTTAACAAGCATACCTGAAATAAGTAGGAATGAAAGCAATGCCGACAGAGACGGGCGAAAGCCGAGTGTCAAGTTGTGTTATTTTCTTTTTTTTTTTTTTGCTTCTCGTAAGACAAGATAAAAATCTGGCTTGACAGATTTGAGCCCTATGCTCTTGGCGGGGAGAAAAAGAAAAGAAGAAATACTTGACGCAAAGCTCAGAGCTCCTCCTGTATAGTACAAGATAGCCGATGGCTGGTCAAGAAACAAATGCAGTTTCCAGAAGAAAGAATTGGAAAAGGGAAGGGAGGACAGAGGCTTGATAAAATTTGTGGAGGATGGAGAACGAAGAAAAGAGGAAGGGGAGGAAGGGGAGGAAGGGGAGGAAGAAAAGGAAGAAAAGGAAGAAAAGGACGAGGATGAAGAGGGAAAAGATGTGGGAGATGCCTTTTTCTGCCTGGATGCAAAAGAGGGGGAAACGGAGAGAATATGGCAGGAGCAAGTAAGAGGAAAGAACCTACGCATTCACTATCTTTGTTCTTGCCGCAAGTATTGGGATGGAGCTTGTCTACAACATTGTTCTTGTTTCCAATAGCAATGTGACTCGATTACCGTGGCAGCGTTTGTTGGGCGCGCCACCCGGTGAACAACGAGATGGATAAGAACTTGCCTGTGCGAAAATACAAAAGACAGGCACAGATAGGAAGAGGGCGGATGGGAGAAAATACAATACATGTAAGATGCAAGATGGGAGCAGCGGGGGCGGGGGAGAGGAGTGCAGCGCAGTACAATGCACAATGAGGAGTGAACTCTAAATAGACCAACTGTCTACAGAGTACTTGCCCTGATCTACTACGGCGCGTGCATCTGCAACTGCAACTGCGATTTCACTCGCATCTGCACAGGCAAACCCACCATCAACGCCCACAATGTGCCCAATGCTCGCAAGGGAAAGAACCTAAGAAAAATCGAACATGAGGATATCAAAGAGGAATAAAAAACTCTGCATCAAAGTGCAAACTCAAGGGAGGAAACCCTAGCCAACCCTTTTTTGCGCGGCCGCGTCGTGGAAGGTTTCTCTCGACTCCCGTTCATTTCCTTCGATTGTAGGATTCCTTTTTTTTTTTAACGGCTGGGGGGGGGGGGGGGGGGGTGACACCAAC